>CM056049.1:336717489-336900201 GCA_029574335.1 Rana kukunoris | reverse complement strand
TAAAAGTATAGGGACAGGGCTGGAAGAGGAAAGTATTGAATGTGGTGATAGACAGAGTATGTTAGGTGGGGGAGATATCTGGACAGTTAAGCTTTGCATCTATACTGTTTTTTAATGAGTTTGCAATGCCTTAAGCAGTAAATGATTTAGTGAGTGGAGGCAGTGAGGGACAATGTGAGAGAGTTGATGACTGGATGGGAGGGTATTAATGAAAGTGATGAAATAATTTGCCAGCACGGAAGAAATTACTTTTTACACCATGCAAGTGCAGAGCTATGTCATTTGAAACTTCTGGTGTTGTCTGCCAGGATTGTAGCAGATGAGGCACAATTTTGTGTGTATTTAGGGGAGCAAGTGAGTCCAGGGAGGATAAGAGTGAGCTGACAGATCTGGTGAGGTCAGGACAGGTCATGGGTGAGATTTTGTCACAACCGTAGTCACTGGTAGGTATTTTATCTGAGAGAGGAAAGTAGTGTTAGAGATGTTGCAATAAGTTCACAGGTGAGGGGAAAATAAGGTCAAGACTTTGGAAGGATGAGAGGTACTCCTGTGTCAGCGTCACTAATAACTCTTGGGTCTAGGATCACCATGTGCCCTTTTTGGGCATAGGGTGGCTAATAAATCATAATTCATGTATTACATGGGATGGGACATTACTGATAGTTCATATTGCAGGATGTCTTGAGATATTACAAGTTGTTGGCTTATTCAATGTGGGGACACATGCTTTTGAGAGGTGTTAATTGCATTTACTCCTAGACATTTCAGTGTCCATTGTGTAAGGGTCTGTGTTTATGCTTAAAAGATTGTGTATTGTACTAAAGATCAGACGTCTCTCATCAGGTGTAAATACCTTTCTGTCGGAGACAGTTCGTCTGTCTAAAGATGTGGATTGAAGGGAACTCATTGTGTGATAGTGTTTTGTTTGAATTCTATTGATGAACTGTCACTTATATAAGGTCGGTGATATAGCCCAGGCAGAGTTGTGGATGGCTTTGAATGTGGTTGTTAATATTTTAATTCTATTTTTTTTTTTTTGGGCAATCAGAAGGCAGAGAGTGGTAGCAGACACTGAGCAGTTGGTAAGGTGGATGCATTTGGCAGCAGCATTCATGGTCAGCTGAAGGGTGAGGGTGTCCTGTGCAGAGCTAGGCCAACTAGGAGGGAGTTGCAATAGTTGAGGCACGAGATAACAAGGAAGTGAATTATCAGTTTGGTGGTGTCATTGGTAAAAAAAAAAAGGCATATTTTTAAAAAGTTACAGAGGTAAATGTGGAAATATTTAGACTGTTTTTGAGCTGAAGGGAGGGGTCACAGTCCAGGACTATACCTAGCACCCTGGCATTAAGAGAAGGACCCATAGTTATGTTATTGATCTTGATGGAAAAAATCAAGGAATAGGGCACAGGGAAAATAAATACCATAAGCTTAGTTTTGGAAAGAGATATCTGTGACATCTACACTGATATGTCAGTTGGCATATGTGTGGTGTAAAAGATAGAAGGGGTGAAGTGAGTATAGAGATAGATGGTGTCAGCATATAGATGGTATTAGAAGCCATGGAAGGCTATCAACTGACCAAAGGAGGAAGTGTAGATAGAGAATAGAAGGAGCCTGAGGACAAAGACTTGGGGCAGGCCAGAAAAAGACGACGTGGAGAGGAGAAAACAGAGTTATAGGTGACACTGAAGAAGCGCTTGGATCGGTAGATAGGGCAGTGTTTATGGGGTCTTGTTGGTAAAACTGTGAGGGTTCGAGAAGGTTCCTATCAGTGAGGTAGCAGATCAGATGGACATAGACTAGGTGTTCTAGATAAAAGTATAGGGACAGGGCTGGAAGAGGAAAGTATTGAATGTGGTGATAGACAGAGTATGTTAGGTGGGGGAGATATCTGGACAGTTAAGCTTTGCATCTATACTGTTTTTTAAATGAGTTGCAATGCCTTAAGCAGTAAATGATTTAGTGAGTGGAGGCAGTGAGGGACAATGTGAGAGAGTTGATGACTGGATGGGAGGGTATTAATGAAAGTGATGAAATAAATTTGCCAGCACGGAAGAAATTACTTTTTACACCATGCAAGTGCAGAGCTATGTCATTTGAAACTTCTGGTGTTGTCTGCCAGGATTGTAGCAGATGAGGCACAATTTTGTGTGTATTTAGGGGAGCAAGTGAGTCCAGGGAGGATAAGAGTGAGCTGACAGATCTGGTGAGGTCAGGACAGGTCATGGGTGAGATTTTGTCACAACCGTAGTCACTGGTAGGTATTTTATCTGAGAGAGGAGAAGTAGTGTTAGAGATGTTGCAATAAGTTCACAGGTGAGGGGAAAATAAGGTCAAGACTTTGGAAGGATGAGAGGTACTCCTGTGTCAGCGTCACTAATAACTCTTGGGTCTAGGATCACCATGTGCCCTTTTTGGGCATAGGGTGGCTAATAAATCATAATTCATGTATTACATGGGATGGGACATTACTGATAGTTCATATTGCAGGATGGCTTGAGATATTACAAGTTGTTGGCTTATTTCAATGTGGGGACACATGCTTTTGAGAGGTGTTAATTGCATTTACTCCTAGACATTTCAGTGTCCATTGTGTAAGGGTCTGTGTTTATGCTTAAAAGATTGTGTATTGTACTAAAGATCAGACGTCTCTCATCAGGTGTAAATACCTTTCTGTCGGAGACAGTTCGTCTGTCTAAAGATGTGGATTGAAGGGAACTCATTGTGTGATAGTGTTTTTTTTGAATTCTATTGATGAACTGTCACTTATATAAGGTCGGTGATATAGCCCAGGCAGAGTTGTGGATGGCTTTGAATGTGGTTGTTAATATTTTAATTCTATTTTTTTTTTCTTTGGGCAATCAGAAGGCAGAGAGTGGTAGCAGACACTGAGCAGTTGGTAAGGTGGATGCATTTGGCAGCAGCATTCATGGTCAGCTGAAGGGTGAGGGGTGTCCTGTGCAGAGCTAGGCCAACTAGGAGGGAGTTGCAATAGTTGAGGCACGAGATAACAAGGAAGTGAATTATCAGTTTGGTGGTGTCATTGGTAAAAAAAAAAAAGCATATTTTTAAAAAGTTACAGAGGTAAATGTGGAAATATTTAGACTGTTTTTGAGCTGAAGGGAGGGGTCACAGTCTAGGACTATACCTAGCACCCTGGCATTAAGAGAAGGACCCATAGTTATGTTATTGATCTTGATGGAAAAAATCAAGGAATAGGGCACAGGGGAAAATAAATACCATAAGCTTAGTTTTGGAAAGAGATATCTGTGACATCTACACTGATATGTCAGTTGGCATATGTGTGGTGTAAAAGATAGAAGGGGTGAAGTGAGTATAGAGATAGATGGTGTCAGCATATAGATGGTATTAGAAGCCATGGAAGGCTATCAACTGACCAAAGGAGGAAGTGTAGATAGAGAATAGAAGGAGCCTGAGGACAAAGACTTGGGGCAGGCCAGAAAAAGACGACGTGGAGAGGAGAAAACAGAGTTATAGGTGACACTGAAGAAGCGCTTGGATCGGTAGATAGGGCAGTGTTTATGGGGTCTTGTTGGTAAAACTGTGAGGGTTCGAGAAGGTTCCTATCAGTGAGGTAGCAGATCAGATGGACATAGACTAGGTGTTCTAGATAAAAGTATAGGGACAGGGCTGGAAGAGGAAAGTATTGAATGTGGTGATAGACAGAGTATGTTAGGTGGGGGAGATATCTGGACAGTTAAGCTTTGCATCTATACTGTTTTTAAATGAGTTGCAATGCCTTAAGCAGTAAATGATTTAGTGAGTGGAGGCAGTGAGGGACAATGTGAGAGAGTTGATGACTGGATGGGAGGGTATTAATGAAAGTGATGAAATAAATTTGCCAGCACGGAAGAAATTACTTTTTACACCATGCAAGTGCAGAGCTATGTCATTTGAAACTTCTGGTGTTGTCTGCCAGGATTGTAGCAGATGAGGCACAATTTTGTGTGTATTTAGGGGAGCAAGTGAGTCCAGGGAGGATAAGAGTGAGCTGACAGATCTGGTGAGGTCAGGACAGGTCATGGGTGAGATTTGTCACAACCGTAGTCACTGGTAAGTTATTTTATCTGAGAGAGGAGAAGTAGTGTTAGAGATGTTGCAATAAGTTCACAGGTGAGGGGAAAATAAGGTCAAGACTTTGGAAGGATGAGAGGTACTCTCCTGTGTCAGCGTCACTAATAACTCTTGGGTCTAGGATCACCATGTGCCCTTTTTGGGCATAGGGTGGCTAATAAATCATAATTCATGTATTACATGGGATGGGACATTACTGATAGTTCATATTGCAGGATGTCTTGAGATATTACAAGTTGTTGGCTTATTCAATGTGGGGACACATGCTTTTGAGAGGTGTTAATTGCATTTACTCCTAGACATTTCAGTGTCCATTGTGTAAGGGTCTGTGTTTATGCTTAAAAGATTGTGTATTGTACTAAAGATCAGACGTCTCTCATCAGGTGTAAATACCTTTCTGTCGGAGACAGTTCATCTGTCTAAAGATGTGGATTGAAGGGAACTCATTGTGTGATAGTGTTTTGTTTGAATTCTATTGATAAAGGAATGTGACTTCTCAGGAGTAGTAATTAGATCATGTTAATTATAGACCGGTGCCAAAGTGTCTCCCTAAAATCTGTATGGAAGCCCCCAGTGTGTAATGAGGGGGGTAGAGATTTATTTGTTCCTGTGATTAACTTTAACATGCTGTACTGTATATATAAGCCAGATAAGGATACCATTAAATTGTTCAATCCGTTCATACATTTTGGAACAAGTACAGAGCTGCGTGTCTCGTCTTGATTCTGGGGGAATGGATCGTGTATGCAGGATTGTCAGAGTGTTGGCTAAGCTGTCTTGTCTTGGGTGGATGGAAGGTCGTAAACGGTGGTGACCGTTACAGTTGTCATTGGAGTAAGTTGGATAATGTGTCTATTGTGTTATGTAAAAAGATAAGGTTAGATTGAGAATGTTATTGTAGCTGAGGTTTTAGCATTAACAGGAGTCCTACCAAGAATTGATAGTGGTTGTTTCAGAGGAGAGAAAGTAGTGTAATCAGGCAGAGAAGCCATCAAGGAAGCATGACACTGGTCCAGGAGGCCAATAAATCACAGCAATCCTGTGAGAAACTGAGGAAAGAGGAAAGGGGTTGAGAGGGAGGTGGGTGTAGGAAGAAATTGAAAAGTGCTTTGTGGGGACAGAAGAATTCCAACTCCACTCCGACCAGTGTGGTGTGGGGGGCAGTACTTGAAAGCAGGGGAATGACATTAGAGTGTGTGGATTGCAGTTACTGGCAGGATAAGGAAGGTACTGGATGTGGGGATGAAGGTAAGATAGCAGATGTCCAGGATTAGGGTAAATATCTTGAGATGTTAGGAGAAGCAGGAAGGTGAGAGAAGTAAGATGAACATGAGTTTTTTATAAACACACATGCATCAATGTCCTGTAGGTTATACCATTATGCAGGTTACAAATTAGTAGAAGGTGATGAATGACTAACCCTCTGTAATCTCTTGGAACCCTTCCAATCCTAAATTCAAGCAAGTAATTAACAAGTGCATTAATTGCAAACAAAATTTGCTCCATCTCCAGTTCTGGAGAGTTGACTCTATCATTCATTTGTCTGCATTCACCAAAGTGACCAAAGTAGCTAAAAAATTATTTTAGCTAAAAGTAGCTAAAAAGTATTTTAACTCACACAAATTTTATCCCATTATAATTTTCAGAAATATTCAGTTCACAAATATCAATTCAGTTTAGGCATTAAACCCATATTTTTTTGCATGAAATGGTTATCTAATTGGCATTTAGATTATATTTTCTCATAAACCGATATTTTAGAAAAGAAAAGTTATCTTCCAACACATTTCTGAGTGTGCTGGATGCCAGGTTCTGTAAAGTATGCATGGTTCCAACTGCCAGCTGCTAAATCCCTAATGTATCCTGTATTGTACTCCAGAGCACTTTGAGAGCAATTCAGTAAAGCATTTGTGACACTTTTATTATGTTATAGCTGTATTCAAAAAGCTTGCATCATCATTATCACGCCTGTGATAAATTCAGGTAGTTTTTATGTGTGACACTTTTACATTCTGGTGTTATTAATGTGACAAATTCATTAATAAATACTGACATATTGGTGATATGTAAAGTAGAAGTAAACTCTTCCATGTGGAAGTAAATTGTGTTCTGCATGTACTGTAGGTGCTGTGTCGCAGACAAAATTCTGTCTGAAGCAATTCTATCAAAGATTAATATACACCTTACCGACGGTTATATAAATCGGTTGCACAGGATGTGGGACAAATTGAAAATGAAGATCTTTAACACCCATTATAAAATCCAGTTCTTGTCTTTTTAAAGAGACAGCACAGTATATTCCTACCTTCAGACTTACTCCATCCTCATGGTTTACCCATCTGATAAGAAATAAGTCACTTATCTGTTTGAATAAATTTCAGCTTAAGCTATTGAACTGTGTTCACGACAGACTTTTTATGCAAAAAGGAGCTCAGGATGTGTGAATAAAGTAATGAAAATAAGCATCAAATGAATCTGAGATGGAATAAAAGAAAATTAGGGAAGCTTTTACTGGGGCTAAATCATCCCTCATTCCTTCACTAGGAGTGGCAGAATCTGAGGGAAAATCCATACTGATGGCACAATTGCCACCACTGTATTCATGTTTTTTTTAAATCTTAAAAAAAAAGCAGATATATACCAACCCCATACAGCCCCATTGAAAAACAACTGGGTATTTTAAAAATTATCAGCCTGTAGAGGAATGCCAAAACAGAATCTTGCATAGGCTGACTTACTACTATTGCGTGGAATCACAATGCAGAGTTGGGAAAGCCTGTAAGCACCAGGAAGCCTCCAGAGAATTTCTCACCAAAAGAGAAAACTGGTCTATGTTGACTGACAGCTACAGAGGGCGCGTTACATGTTCAAGCTATACGCTGAAGCAGCCTTTCTCAACCTTGTTAACACGGAGAAACAAACTTTGAAACAATTCAAGGATCTCAGAGAAGCCCGGAAAACAATTCACAGCTGAAGGTATATTAGCATGACCAATGTAGATTTGATAATAACTGATTAAGGAATGTGGCACTCATAGCATATCTGACACCCTTAGCAGATTCTGGTGGAGGAAACAAGGGTGGTTTTGTCAGTTGAGCAGCAGTAGACTAGGATCTCAGTGTGGCTAAGAAAATGTGTAGTTATGTTGGGAAGATTATAAAATATAATGTGAATACTGAATCTGAATAAAAGCAATATTGGTTGAAATAATTCAGAAAGCTCAAGGATTCTTCAAGCAAAACCAAGCAACAGTAGCTATAAAATTAGAAAAAATAAACTGAGGTGGTTGAACAAAACACAGAAAATTTATATTTTTGAGTGACACTTTGAAGTTTAATTATCGTTCAGCATTAAAATTAACATAAATAACAATATTGAATCCTCGCTCCAAGAATAATTGATACTCTGCTTCCCTCTGGAGAGTTGTGCTTTTGTTGTTTATAGAATAATATGAATGTGGGGTTCCCAACTGTGAGGAAGCCTTTGTACAGCTTAAATTAAAGTCTTGAATCAGGTTTCCCATTAGGCTATTTTACATTCTACATTTTGATATTGTTCCGTGATCTCAGCAGGATTACCAAGTATAAGGATGTAGTCCTATACAATTCAACAAGCCAAGACTTGGGTTTTCCATTTACAAGAAAAATATGGTCAAATTCAATTTGTAGAATTAACCCTGAAACTCAAATCATCCATTCTTCTTTTATGTACTTTGTGACTGCACACTCTGTTAGCAAGTTAAGGATGAGTCACAAGAGACTAATCCATGAAAAAGCTAATTAGTTTTCCCTTATAATCCTATTTATGTTGAAATGCTGCTACCATAAGTAGTTCAGTTTTACTACTTTGTGGGCTGCATTTTGGAAGAATAAAACAAAATAATATTTTTAACTAGATAATAATTGCAGTGGATAATAACTTTAGAAATGCAAAACTTAGTGTATGATGATTCTGAGAATAATTGTCTTATGTTGTTTTCTTTATTACCACTTTATCATTTATCAACTAAAACCCTTACTTAGACTAATGTATTTAAAAACATGTGGTGATGCCCACAGTAGATTACTGTGTGCTTGCTTTTAATTTCTAACACTCAAAAGCAAAAGAAATGGTAGCTGAAATTTGCACCACTGAAAAAAATTACTTAAACCAAAAATAAAAGGCGATTGTGTAAATAGGAGTAGAGCAAGTCCATATGATGGGTGAATGTCCTCTTTCAGTTTTTTTCTGTATATTACAATTCCTTGGGCTAATTCACTTGAGCATTAGATAAATGTTTGGAACATTTAAAAATACTTCTTTTGCATAATCTTAAAAATTTAAGCAAATGTGTTAGCAGCACTTACATTGCTTTGAATTACTTGTTCTGATGTTTGTAATAAAAGTGAGTAGAAATGCTTTTAAAACGGTTCTCCAACATTTTTTCAAACACTTCCTAATGCTTGTAAAGCATTTTGGGAGAGTTTGAAAAGTTTGAGCAGCTTTAATGTTTTTTTCTTTGCTTGTATAACTAGCTGATGAAAAGTGTTATGTCATATGTTCATTAGACCTGGTGTTATGCATTGCTACTTGCTGATGTACCTGTTAGTGTTGGTTTACTAAAGAATATTGATTACAGAGCCTGGTTCCCTCTTCTCAAAATATTTGGGACATGTAGCCAGTTAGAGATGGAGGTAGAAAGGCAAAAGGCTCCAAACATGAGCCTACATTGAAGCTCTATGGGATGACATGGATTTCCCACACACCCTCCAGGAAGATCAGGAGCAAAGGTTTGGCAAATATTTTTAAGCTCTGGAGCAACAGGGAGTGAAGGTAGAGGAGATCCCTGTTGGGGCTGAAGAAACAGCCTCAAAGGCTTCCACGTTGCAACCCACAATCATAGGAGCATACTCGTTACCCCCAGGTGGAGGGCTCACAAGCAATGACTTTAAGTGGGGGGTCTTAATCAGCTATCACAGCAGGAATGTAAAGCCCACCTTCCCACAACCATCCATAAATAAAGAATTTTCTCCCACACCATAAACAGGCATAGTGTCCACAGGTTGCAAATAGAGTTGGTTTAAGGTTGCTGATAAAAGTGCCTGTATATGATAGTCAGCTGAGAACCAGTATCAAACAGAGCAGTAGTGGGTATATCATTACCAAACAAATTGAAAGTACATCTTTGGCCTATCACAGGTAGTTTGGTAAACATTTGTTTCCTGTTTTTTTTTGTACACATGTCCAGCTTTACTGTGAATTTCAGAACTATTAGCCAGCAGTGGACACTGACGAACTGTGTGGCCTGCTTGTTCACAGCGGAAAACATTTAATGTAGAAGAGAGGCTTATCACTGGAGGTTTTATCAGCAGATTGAGCTCTAGGCTGTGGTGTCTACCCACTTCATTGTTTTTAGCAACAGTCTCATTTTGGTGCTTAACCAAAGAACTCTGTTTAAATTTTCTCTAAGAAGAGGTAATTAAACGGATATCAGATTCCTGTTTCTTTACTTCAGTCATAGTTTCAGTGAAAGTAAAGTTTCTCTCTCTCTCAAAACAACTCTTAGGACTGGTGACATTGGGTGATGTGGCAGTAGCCCCTTTATTATTTGAGCAGTCTTTAATTTGTCAACATCCGTAGGAGAGATTACCTTTTCAGTGAGCAATATCCCTAGAAGCTCTTCTAGCCTCCTCACAAACACAGAAACATCCTCTTCCTCTTTATGCTTTGTCTGTTTAAAATCAGCAAGCATCTGATCAGGGTCATGGTGCAGTCCATAAGCATCTGTCAAAACATCAATATATTCTTGAGCACTGGTACTCACATGAGTGTCCTTGTAAGCTCTAATTATAATGGATGCATGTGGTCTTAAACTTTCCATTAGGCGCTGTTTTTTCTTTTCCTCTGAGCAGGTCCATTCCTCTATCACAGTGATGGCGAACCTTGCACCCAGATGTTTTGGAACTACATTTCCCATGATCCTCTCGCACTCTGAAGTGTAGGTGAGAATCATGGAAATGTAGTTCCAAAACATCTGGGGTGCCAAGGTTCGCCATCACTGCTCTATCACTTGTGCAAAATCTTTATTTATGCGGGACAGGGAGAACCCCCGAGAAAGCCTTTATTTTGCGATAAGAATCAGCATGTAAATTCTGAGCAATGACTTTAGTGACTTTTAGCAGCAGGTGCTCAATATTTGTTTCCTGCTTAGCGGCTGTAGCAGTCAACATTAGAGTTTCTCCTGATGAAGCAGTTGTATTCAATGGTTCACACTTTACAGGCAGAGCTGGTAACTTCCACCTTACTGGAGGTGAGATTACTGGAAATACTACAGCACAACCAATTACTTCAGCCCCCTTTGGATATATGCAAAAGAACCCTTTAGCTTGATTTAAATCCACCTCACTGAGACAGAGATAATGGGTATACAGTTTATAACTCTCATCCTCCTCTCTTTAATCCGCACAAGAGGCAGACTGCAAGGTTTCATTTGCTTGTAACGCCTCCTGCCGTCTATGGGTGCTCACAGTGATAGGTACACACAAAATAAAAAATGTCCTTCCAGGGCCCACTGCCTCCCAGCTTCTGTTGATAACAGTGACATGGGCATTCCTTAATGTCCTGATTCAAGATATTTATCTCAGCAGTGCCTCCAAATGTAGCACTATTTTTCTGTGTCTCTGCAGCTACTGAGTTAAGATGGCGTCGCCTGTATAGTATTTAGGAGCAGAGTCTTTATAATCTGTGTGATCAGGACAGGATCTTTAACAAGCACGGTGCCTCCAGTTAATATATATAAAACAATAGTTTTACAACTTTTTTAGACATGATTGTGTTTTTTATTTATAGACATTTACTATGGTTCTGCACCTGTTGAGTGGCTATAAGGCCACAAAAAATGCATTGAGCTAACAACTACTGTATCCAGTATGAATTATGGGCCGATAACATTCCTTTATGATTTAATATATGTTTATAGTAATTAATTTTTTATGGAGGTTTTTCTAATATATTCCATCTTTTTTTTATCTCTACATATGGAAATCTAATTAAGTCAACAGTCTGCATAAGCATTAACTGCAATGTGTGTATGTATGTATATATGTATCAACTACCCAATGGGTTTGTAAATATATGCATTTTTATTGGCCTGTCAATCATTGTGTAATACTTATTTCAAATGGAATGTAAAGATTATTAATATAAAATAATGTGCAAAAATGTAGATATGAAATAATATAACATTATGAACCATTAAATACATTTTTCTATATATCCAACTCAATTATCTGCTCCTGTGTGCTTCATATAAAGTCCCATTTCTCGCCTTTTTTTTTTTAATAATGATAGGGATGGAGGCAGAGACCTCTTTAACAGGCTCTTGCTTCATATAAAGTCCCAAAAAAAAAAAAAAAAACGATGTTTGCTATGTTACAGTGTTACTATGTGGCTCTGGTCACAGTATGCAAAAAAAAGAATAAAGATGTAATAAAAAACATTTAAAATACTGAAATAAATATCAAAAATATTTTTTTTACATATTGTCATCAGTCAGTGCCCCTGATCATCACCACATGAGTTACTGTATATGGTAAATATAATTGGACAATGTACTGCACTGGTGACAGCATGTACCTTGGAAAAACTGTCTACTTTTCAAAAGGGGTAATGTGGGGGAAAATACATTTGTACAGGCAATTTCTGCCTCAAAAAAAATGAAATAGGTGATCAGTACATCAGGATTGACAATCGATTTGATCAAATATAAATATACCAAACAGACTAAACAAAAAAGATAAACACTGATTTGGGTTTATTTTCACCAAACAAATCTATTATTATACATTTTGCCCTAAATTCACAAAAGAATAATTATTTACTTGCAAAATAAACAAAAAAGCAAAAATAAAGAAAAATTGGGGGGTTTTTTTCTCAACATTTTTGGTCTTTTTTTGTTTATTTAGCAGAAAATAAAAACCCCAGTGGTGATTAAATGGCACCAACAGAAAGCTCTATTTGTGTGGGGAAAAAAAAAATATTGATGAAAATTTCATATGGGTACAGTGTTACACAAAACACGAAATTATCATTCAAAGTGTGACAGTGCTGAAAGCTGACAAGTGGCCTGGGCAGGAAGGCGATGAAAGTGGCAGGGATTGAAGTAGTTAAACTTAGTTTTTTAGATACTGTTTACAATTTGTTTGCCATTACATATCATACTTTCTCAAAGCTGTTCTAAAAATTGAGGCACTCTTTAAATAACCAACAAATGGAACATCAATAAATTATAATGTTATTGTATGCCACTTAAACAAAACCAATTTCAAGCTGTGTGTGAGATGGAATATAGCACTAGTGTGATTAGCTTTTCTCAGCATGTGTCTCTGACCCTATATATTTTTCTTTTAACTTACCAGAGATTGCATTACTGTGTTCTTTTAAACAGTCATAAAACATGACTTAGTAAGAGATTGAATCTATCAAAACAGATTTTACTGTATATTATATTAAAGTTGAAGTACACAAGAAACTGCATCTGGCAGAATAGAGAATAAAAGACAAATGACACTAAGACCTTACTTTAAAGCAAAGGTTCTTTTTTTTTTAAATAAGAAACTTGTTGCCATATTGGAATCCAAGAGTAGAATTACTGTATTACAAAAATGTCAATTTAAAGTGTTACTAAACCCAGGAGACTGCATTCACTATATCTGGTCTCCCACAGTTCACAGAACATGGAAATTCAATAGTTGTATTAAATATAAATTGCTAAAAAAAAAATCTCATCAGCAGCATATAGCAGTCTTGTGACTTCTATCAGTGTCTGGTTAAAGCTTGTAGGAAGAGATTTCATTCTACTCTAACTGTAGTATGAGACTGCATGACCCCTGACCCTCTGTCTGTACAGTGCTGATTGGCCATGTGACGATTACATGCACCCTCCCAAGAACAAAAACGAAAGCAATATACACCAAACCGAGCACGTGCAGAGTGCCTCCAAGGCTCTGTACTATCAGGAGATGGGTTGAAGACAGTGGAAAAAGGGGAGGATCTGAGAAGTATGGATCGCACATAGAGGAAAAGGCACCCCTGAACGCCAGTGGGGAACCCCAGAAGAGGAGGTCCTGGGCCATTATTTGCAATACTATTGCACAGAGTAGCAAGTATAACATGTTTTAAAACACAATTAAGGTTTACATCTGCTTTAAACTTTAAAGTGGTAATAAAATCAACCATTTTTTTTTTATATCAGCCTCTTAGTATGCACTTAATACTAACACAGTATGACAGACTTCCCTTTAAAATGAGCCCTCTATTGGTGCTGTCACCGTTGCCGGCACTCCCAGGATCACTTAGCCGTATTTGTGATATCTGGCCCTTTGGCTGGGCAGCGTTAATGTCACACCCATGCATGCACACAGGAGTCATCATCGCAGCATAGCTCTCTGCATTCAGGGCATATTCTGTGTGCCCTACATGCAGAGGGTCACGATGTAGTCATTGGCTATTGCTAGAGTAAAAATGGCTACCTGCAAAGAAGCTGAATGCTTATGTTCCCACATTCCCATCAGAACCCCACTCTGTTTAATAGAAACCTCTGCTAAATTCTGCTGGGAAACAGACACTTCCAGGAGTATTTATCTCCTGGGTCTCCTATAGCAGTGGTCATCAACCTTGTCCTGCAGGGCCCACTAACAGGCCAGGTTTGCAAGATAACTGAAATACATCACAGGTGATATAATTTTCTGCTCAGTGATTGCAGTATTTTAGTCTGCATCTCCCCAAGGTAATACATAAAACCTGGCCTGTTAGTGGGCCCTGCAGGAATGGTTAATGACCACTGTCCTATAGCACTCAGTGGTTCCACCTGCTGAACTCCACATCACTGTATTTAAACAGAGGTTGTGGGAGGAACAACTAAGCACTGTGGGGGTGGTTTTCTTTGACAACCTTAAAGAGAATATGTACTGTGGAAACTTGACTATTCACCACTATTGCCTGTATCCTCCTTAAAACTGAGCTTTGTCATTATTGCTGACTTACTATGTCTTGCTCTGTATTGTGTCTCTGGGTGGAGAAGTCTATCTTATTAGAGGAGCAGGGCTTTTCTTCCTCATGTCAGAGCTCCTCAACTGATGTCTGGTGGGTTAATGGTCAAGCAAATACAGGAAAGATGGACCTTTAGCACTGTAGCTCATCAGGCAGTAGCAAGGTGAGCATCACAGTAGAGGGACATCACAAAACCTCCCCTTACATCTGGTGTGGCAGCAGTGCATCAGATTTCACACTTAAGACATATACAGTATCTCACAAAAGTGAGTACACCCCTCACATTTTTGTAAATATTTTATTATATATTTTTTGTGACAACACTGAAGAACTGACACTTTGCTACAATGTAAAGTAGTGAGCGTGCAGCTTGTAAAACAGTGTGCATTTATTGTCCCCCTCAAAATAACTCAACACACAGCCATTAATGTCTAAACCACTGGCAACAAAAGTCAGTACACCCCTAAGTGAAAATGTCCTAATTCGTCCCAAAGTGTCAATATTTTGTGTGGCCACCATTATTTTCAAACACTGCATTAACCCTCTTGGGCATGGAGTTCACCAGAGTTTCACAGGTTGCCACTAGAGTCATCTTCCACTCCATGATGACATCACATAGCTAGTGGATGTTAGAGACCTTGCATCCCCAGACCTAAACTATATTGAGCATCTGTGGGGCATCCCCAAAAAGAAGTTGGAGGACCTTGCACTCCTCCAACTTCTGTTTGGGGATGCCCCACAGATGCTCAATATAGTTTAGGATCTGGAAATGCTTGGCAAGTCCATCACATTTACACTCAGGTTCTTCAGCAAGGCAGTAGTCATCTTAGAGATTTGGGATCCTTATAGTGTTGGAATACTGCCCTACAGCCCTGTCTCCGAAGGGAGGGGATCATTCTCTGCTTCAGTATGTCACAGTACATCTTGGCATTCATGGTTCCCCTTAATGAACTGTAGCTTCCAAGTCTTCCTTCTGGGATGACTCTTCTAATGCAGACCAGTTTGATGCAGTGTGCAGTGTATGGTCTGAGCACTGATAGGCTGACCACCCACCCCTTCAACCTCTGCAGCAATGCTGGCAGCACTCATACGTCTATTTCCAAAAGACAACCTTTTGCATATGACACTGAGCACATACACTCAACTTCTTTGGTCGACCATGGTGAGGCCTGTTCTGAGTGGAACCTGAATGAGTTCTGTTCTGAGTGGAACCTGATGAATGCAAATGTTCCTCCAGTATTTTTTGATAACATATTTCATTTATCTTGCCAACAATTTTTACCAAATTTCCTCTGCCTTTGTAGCTCACACATCCCCAAAACATCAGTGATCCACCTCTGTACCTTTCATCATAGTCCTTGTTAACTCCTCTCCAAATGTAGCATTTATGGTTGTGGCCAAAAAGCTAAATTTTGGTTTTATCACTCCAAATGACTTTGTGCCAGAAGGTTTGAGAATTGTCTCTGTGCTGTTTGGCGTATTGTAAACAGGATACGTTGTGGCATTTGCATAGTAATGCCTTCATTTTGGCTACTCGACAATGCAGCTCATCTTTCTTCACGTGCCTCCTTAATGTTCATCTTGAAACAGCCACACCACAATTTTTCAGAGAGTCCTGTATTTCACCTGAAGATATATGTGGGTTTTTCTTTGCATCCCGAACAATTTTCCTGGCAGTTGTTAGTTGGTTTATGTGACCGTGGTTTGGTTTCAACAGAACCCCTAATTTTCCACATCTTGATTACAGTTGATTACAGTTTGAACACTACTGATTAGCATTCTCAATTGCTTAAATATCTTTTATAGCCCTTTTCTGTTTTATACAGTTCAACTACCTTTTCCCACAAATCCTTTGACAATTCTTTTGCTTTCCCCATGACTCAGAATTCAGAAACATCAGTGCAGCACTGGATGAAAGATGCAAGGGTCTGTCAGGAGTCCAGAAACTCATTGACCTTTTATACACACACACAAATTACAAACAAACAGATCACAGGTGAGAATTTATTTACTTTATCCCCCATCTTAATTACTAAAATAAAGAGAATAGCTTGGTTGTTGTTGGTTAAACTTCATTCAACAAGACAATGATTGTTACTAGCTCTCTACTGTACTTTCACATGTTTTATTTTATCTACTTAGTAGCTCCCCCTTAGACAAGTGTTGCCCACCTGGCCTCATACTTGCCTTCACTACCCCCATCCAATAATATTCACTGAACAGCCCCACCAGAGCCTCCAGCCATGGTCACTCTGTGCTGTAGGACTGTTTTTCAGCCACATTCCTTCTTACCTATATGTGAAAGCCATACTAATGGAAGTCTCAAGCAGTTCCTCAGATTGTTTTCCCATAAGAATGAGTGGATATGAAAAATACCGATAGCTTAGCGAACAGTAAGCCCCGCTATGCCACATAAGACAAATGCAGTTCATGCAGTTTTAGGACAGATGGATCCACACGCTCCCTTTATTATGTGAGATAGATTATGACATGCATGTCTGCTGGTTGTTTAGTAATTATACACAAATGCCGAATCACTATTTCCACATGAGCACAGCTGCCATCAAATGAATATAATTATACATGATACTGTACATTATGTACAGTACACTGAAGCAGGGGACTTATTAAGGGACTGCACAGCACTGCAAATGTCCCACTGAGAAGAGAGGTTGACTATACACTGCATACTTGGTCACATATGTCTTGTGTCTATATGTTCCCTAGATACTAAATTCTCCTGTCAAATCATGTATTTTAGATGTTGATACAGTGTGAAAGGACTCATATACTTAAGTGTACACCCATGTGAGGGCTGTATTTGCCCATGCAGAGATGCACAGGTGCTCCATGCATCCTTGTGCACTCAGCCTTATTGATGGCAATTGGGGCTCAGCGGCTGCACAGACACAGTCGCTGCTCCCAGTTTAATAGCCATAAGTGGTGGTCTCCAAACGCAGGCAAATAAGGGGCTGTCACAGGTTCTTCTCAAGAGTGCCCGACTATGCCCACCCTTTCCTCTCAGCTCCTCCAATTTTAGAAGCCATACTACAGCTTCTATGATTGAAATGTGATCTATGGATGGATGGAGGGGGCAGACCTATCATCTGCCCATCCACCATTCATTAATTTCTGTATCAGCCAGCACTTTATTTGTATTAACCCTTGCTGCACTGAAAGAGGTTACCGGGGGGTGGGGGGGGGGCATGGGCAGTGGAGGATTTCTACTAAAAGAAGATGAATCAGCACAAGGCACAAATTCGGACTATGTTATGTCCCTTGTGTTGATTTTTTGGTTTTTAAATTTTAGCTACCCTTAGGCTTTAAAAAATTTAATGATAGTTAGGGATGAGCTTCGTATTCGAGTCGAACTCATGTTCGACTCGAACACCGTATGTTCGATCGTTCATCGAAATACCAACAAAACGGTTCGTTCGCGCCAAATTCGAGTTACGTTTCACAGACCATAATTCACTGCGGCATCGCTGGCTGATGATTGGCCAAGCATGCACTATGACCCGCATGCTTGACCAATCACAGAGCGCAAAAAACGGAGAGCCATAATTGGCCAAAGCCAGGGTAGCTTTGGCCAATTATGGCTCAGGGGGTTTAGTACACGCCCCACACTATAAAAGGCCGCCTGCAGGTCGGCCTTGTGTAGTGTGTTGCAGCGGTGGTTAGAGAGAACAGAGAGAAACAGAGAGAGTATCATTTTTTGCAGGTAGATAGAGCAGGCAGGCTAGTCAGTTAATGTTACAGTGTGTAGAGGATATATATACATCCCAGGTGTTGTACATATATTTATACACTGTATAGTTTAGCTAGATGAGTTCTTCCTAATTTACTGGCAGGCAGGTGATTGTGCTATTTAAAGACGTTTTCACAGGCATACTATAGACACCCAGCAGGTACAATATTTAAATGAATATTTATTTATTTAAGCATCATTAAAATCACTGCTCCTGTGGAAAAAAAAGGTTTAAAGACGGTCGTTTTTTCAGGAGTCCTAAAAAAAAAGGACCGTTTTTAAAACTTTTTTTCCATTAATACATGTTCCCTGGGGCAATACCCGGGTTCTCAAAGACATTTTACGACAATAACTTGCATATTAGGCTTTAAAATTAGCACTTTTGAGTTTGAACGTTCGAGTCCCATAGACGTCAATGGGGTTCTAAATGTTCGCGCAAACGTTCGGTCCGTTCGAAGGTTCTGGTGCGAACTGAATGGGGGGGGTGTTCGGCTCATCCCTAATGATAGTATGCAATCATTAATAATGTAATTGCTTGAGCACCCTGGCGTATGTTTCTTTCTGTCTAAATGTAGTTCCAGGTTACAATATGTGTCACTTTAGTGGTCCAATAAGAATATTGCATTGATTGACTTTTTCTTTTTTTCTTTTTATCTTTCCAGGTGCAGTGTGATTATCTTTATTTGAAACAAGCAGTTGTGTTTATTAAAGATGCAATCCAGGTAACAATAGGAACATTAGATATGGTCATATACAGTATGTTGCATAGATTACAGGTTGTGGTTTGGGTCTGCGTGAAATCTCTCTGATCGCTTATTATAAGGCTTATTTACTAATATGAAGCGCAGTGTCAGCTGTAATCTTATGTTTAAAGTCAACTCAAATATTTATCCTCATGGCTCTTTGATAACTGCATAGGATAAGCATAGTCTACCTTTTGTAAAAACTGAATAAATAAACCCATTTTAAAAATAAAAAAGGTGCATAATTTTGTGCTTTGAAGCCCTGTAACAGCAATTAGTGTATCGTTGGTGCAATGCACAGGCTCCTGCATTGTTTACACCCCAGCCCTGGTTCAGTCTTGAGGTACACATATACTCTTGTGGGGCTAGAAGAAAATCCTCTCAAAAGGACAAAAAGTGAAGCAGATCTCCTTTGTTAACTTTAGATCCTCTGTCAGAAAGGTCTGAGGAGGAGAAGGAGGAGGATGAAGCGATACCTGCAGAGGAAGGGGATGAGGAGTCAGACGGCTCAGGGGTATCGGAGGAACCCTTTTCTGCTTCCCAGATGCTAAGATCACAAGTGCAATGTTGTGCTGAAGCAGTGCGAACTGCATTCAGGTTGCCCTCCTCAGAGTTAACTGAATCACCTGTCTCCTCTCTGGGCTCATTAAAATCTCTGCAGAGTTCTTGCTCTTTTCCAGTTCATCCATTGTTTAAGAAGCTAATTTACACAGACTGGTTACATCCAGACAAGCTGTCATGGACAACTTCGGCCACCAGATGGCGCTAGCGGCGCGCACACATTCACGGCACCGCGGCGGGCACGCGCACCGGCGGTAACGGCGCACGGGCACATGCAAACGTCACTCTGGCGCCAAAACAGGGCATTTAAACTTGCTGTGAGCCTTTGCCTCTTGCTGTCCGGTCTACAGAAGTTCCTGAGTCTACCTGTACCCATTCCTGCTTGCACCTGTTCCTGACAAACCAGCCTGTTCCTGATTCCTCTTGCCTGCCGCCTGCCCTGACCTTTTGCCTGTTTGACGATCCGTCCGCCTGACCCTCTGTACCTTCTGTTGCCTGCCTGTTGCCGACCCGGTCTGGACTCTGCCTTGTCTGCTGCACCTGTACCTGACCCACCAGCCTGCTGCGGACTCTCCTGCTGGGACTTATCTCCGCTGTACTACAGTACACCTCTCTCACTCTGGTGGTCTCTCTGCTTCCAGTGTCTCCGCCTGCCGTCTTCAGCTTCCAGTCTGTACCCGCTCCTTCACGCAGCACCGGAAACTCCTGAAGCCTTCCCAGCCCAGCATCTGCGCTTCAACCGGTGCTCGTGCGACTCTGCATTCCCGTACCCCGTCTGCTCTATCAGGGGTCTCGGGATCAGAGGAGCAAGGGCAGCCTACTAGGTACGTGACACAAGCGTTTCTCTCCTCCAAAGAAGTTTGAAATTCCTTATCCCATGGAGGAGTAATTTACCAAAGAGTGGAGTCTGCCAGCGGTAGATGCAGCTTTATCTTGTATAAACAAGAACCTGACTTGTCCAGTGGATACAGGTGTTTAAAGACCCTTCAGAGAAGAGGTTGGAATCCTTATTGAAATCTTCCTGCTGACAGGATCAGTTGCACAACCCGCTGTAGCTGCAGTGGGTATGTGTCAGGTCCTCAAGGACCAGGTAAAAGATGGGCTAATACAGAACAGGCCAAATTTGCCCCAAGCTTTATGTTTTACAATAGATGTTATGAGAGATTCGATCCAGCAAGCATCTTGCCTTACACTTCAGTTGGTGCATACGCGCAGAGTCCTTTGGTTAAAACATTGGTCTGCAGAGGTACCATGCAAAAAGCTTCTAGCGAGTTTCCCTTTTCATGTTGAACGCCTCTTCGGGGAAGATTTGGAGAAATACATCCAAAAGATATCTAGCGGAAAATCTACGCTGTTGCCAGAGAAGAAAAAGAACAAGCGACCTTGTTTTAAACGGTCTCTCTCCCCGGTTCTTGGTAAAACTACCTCCAGCCATTGGCGACGGCATTTTCAGCCAGCCACAAAAGCCAAGGAAGACCAAGTACAAAGAAACAAGAAGCAGTGAGGTTCAAAAGGAAAACAATGCTACTTTAATCTCAATCTTGATATTAAATGGCTTCAGCCAAACACTAACCATGAGTGTAAGAAAAGATTTTGTGTTATCATTTATGTTCTCTGAAAAATGACCAAGAAATCATAAATTCTGCCAAGGTATGTAAACTTATGAGCACAACTGTATATTACATTTTTGATTTTGGGTTTAGATAAGGTTCTACACCTATATTATGAGTAAAATGGGTGGGGTTTGTCCAAATGGGATCAAGGCTTCTGGGGCCACGAGTATGATGTTGCTCAGCATTTCGACTGTGCTAGGAATGGTATCTAGGGGACACAAAGTGCACATACAGTATTTAACCACTTCAGACCCGAAAGGTTTTACCATCTTAATGACCAGAGCATGTTTGCAATTCTGCACTGCGTTGCTTTAACTGACAATTTTGCGGTTGTGCAACAATGTTCGCAAACAAACAAAAAAGCATGTTGAAATGGTAGGTGCTTTAATCTGTGTTAAAGTTGAAGCAAGTGTTAAAGAGCCCTCACAAAGCAAGTGTTAAAGAGCCCTCACAAAAGACACTTTGGTCTTAAAAGGGCATGCTCTTTGAAAAAGTCACGTGAACAGTGACGGGTGGCGTTTGTTTCCGGTCGCGGCTGAGTTCGGAAACCCACACTTGTTTACGCGGTTTGTATACCCTGTTAATTGTAATTTTTTTACCTTCTATTCAATCGATTTGCTAATTTACTACACCATGGAGCCCTCCCTTTCCTTTTTTTTTAACATTTAACGGTATTTTGGCTGTGAGTCTTAACGTCCTGGAGTAAGACCTGGCAGAGGGATAAGAAATCTGCCATAAGAGCGGTACTACCGGGGGAGCCTGGGGACGAATCGGCCAGTGTGGACCTGTCAGTGAGGCTTATTGTCCTCATATATGAGGTGAGAACACTACAATGCACATTGGAGCTTGGTTGGATGGTGGCACTTTATTATTTCTTTGATGAACTTGGCTTCACATCTAAAGTGATTGTCACAATTGGATTGGATTGCACCGTATATGGGACCTTTTTTTCAATTTATTAAAATATTTTTTTGGTACATCGATTTCTTTTGCACAAATCTTTATCTGATGGTCTATGTTGGATTAGTCTCTGCCTAATATTTTTGCACAATTATTACTGCAGTTTTTTTACTATTGCTACACTTGCACAAATTTCCTATTTTTTTTTTTTATAAATCTTTTTTATTGCATTTTCGAACAAGAAACAACATAAAAAAAACAATAAAAACAAAACAATAAAACAAAAAGGGTGCAAAAACTTAACAGGTACATAATCAGCAGATAGATAGTGCTTAACAAGTCTTGATAGTTTTAGCGTGTGATCTGAACAGTGCATGACAGGTATATGCGTACTCGGGACACAGCTTATAACCAGTACATCAGACATCCCCTCCATCACCAGGAACAGCTATTCCCCAATCAGGCATACCATGCTCCCGTACCCCGCTACAGCAAAGTATCCACAACTACTCTGTAACCTCATCACCTGACAATCAAGCCGTTGTAGGTTCCGCTAACCAGGTACGCCAAATTTTATCATATTTCAAGGGGCACCCTCTATTTTCATATGTATCTTTGTACAGGGGAAGGCTCTCGTTCACAAGGCGCTTCCATCGAGCCAGAGAAGGCATCGTGGGCTTCTCCCAATGCATAGCTATATTTTTTCGAACATAAAAGAGTAATAACCCAATCAGAGTTCTCCTCGCAACAGTCGGCACCAGCGTCTCTATCAAGCCCAAGAGGCAGACCTCCATTGTCATTAGCAACGTAATCAGGGCGACTAGGCCAACCAAATCCAGCACTTCAGTCCAATATTGCTGGATCTTAGGACAAGCCCAGAAAATATGTGTAAAGTCTCCCGGGGAGACACCACACCTCCAGCATTCTGCAGAGAGCTCAGGTTTCATTTTATGAAGCCTATGAGGTGTAAAGTACGCCCTGTGTACTATTTTAAATTGTACAAGTCTGTCTCGCAACGAAACTAGGGAGCTAAAGGGGAAATCCCAGACATCATCCCAGTCATCGTTGTCCAGCATAGGGATATCTCTTTGCCAACAAGACCAGAGCTTATCCATGGGAGGGAGAGACACAAATATCAGATGCTCATACAGACGAGATGTTGGTTTTTCAGCACATCTGGAGCGAAGTGTCCTCTCCAATCCTGACTGAACCACCATGCAGGAGGAATGTGGGAATTGGGCATTAAACACATGTGACAGTTGTAGGTACCGAAAAACATAATGGTTCGGTATATTATGAGTCTGTGAGAGTCGGGACAAGGGGATCAAAGTATTGTTCTCTGTGATATGCGATATAAGTTTGATGCCATACTTGATCCATACATATGGATCCGGCATGTTGTAGAGATGAGGTGTGGTCGGGTTCAGCCAAAGCGGTGAGATCTCAGTAGATCTATATTTTTCCACCGCTAACCCCACTCGCCATGCGCGTATGGTGGTGCACATGGAGGGGGTCAGGGGGTAGGGAGCACAAGGTCTCCTATAAACCAGCAATTTGAATGCCTCCAATGAACCCACCACTGCCGCCTCTAGGGCTATAGCTGAATTCGAGGCATCCGGAGCTAGCCACCATGCCACCGTCACCAGCTGTGCGGCAAGGTAGTATTTATAACAATCTGGGAAGGCCATACCCCCCTGTGTTTGCGGTCTCATTAAGGTGCTTAGTTTATATCTCGGCGGGGAGGGACCCCAGAGGAAGGAAGAAAAAATCTGATTAAGCCTTTTAAAGAAAGATTTTTGGAATCCACTGCGGGGAATGACAGAAAAGGTAAGTGAGTCTGGGAACGATCTTTATTTTAATGAGGTTAATGCGGCCCCATAAGGACAGCGGCAAATTACTCCACGATTTAAGTTTAACCTTTATATCCAGCAACACTGGGTCTAAGTTGAGAGAAATGAAGTCTGTTGCTTGGGGGGAGACAATTACACCCAGGTATTTGAAAGTGTCTACCCACTGAAGGGGAGTGTCAGAAGGGGATGTCGTCTGCGCTGCTTGGTCAATTGGGTATAACAACGATTTGGACCAGTTAACCTTTAATCCCGTGACCCCCGCAAAGTTGTTTAGCAATGTCAGCGCACCTGTAATGACGAACCCGCATCACCGAGAAAAAGGAGCATGTTGTCGGCGTAAAGTGCCACCCTCTCCTCCAGCAGCCCCACACGTAGACCCCTGATGTGCGGGCACGTGCGCAGCGCCTCCGCCACCGGTTCCACTGCAAGGGCGAATAGTGCCGGGGAGAGAGGGAAACCCTGTCTCGTGCCCCTGAATAGCCTGAAGGGGCCAGACAATAGACCCCCCAGGCATAGAGGAGGTGGGACATTTGTAAATCACCTGAAGCCATTTAATGAAGAGCAAAGGAAAGCCCATTCTACGCAATGTCTCCCATAAGAAGGGCCACTCAACAGTATCAAATGCCTTCTCGATGTCTAAAGAGGCAACAGTGCGGGATCCCTCATTAATGTGCTGGGCATGGATATTCGTGAAGAGTCTACGAAGGTTGACATCAGTGGCTCTACGGGGCATGAAACCTGTTTGATCAGAGTCAACCACCAAGGGTAGCATGGGGTATAATCTAATGGCAAGGAGTTTGGTCAAAATTTTAAAGTCACTGTTTAGCAGCGCATTGGCCTATAAGAAGCACAGGAAGTGGGGTCCTTCTGAGGTTTATAGATCAAGGTCAGATGGGCGCGATACATAGAATCCGGTAATTTCCCCTCTGAGAGACATTTTGTAAACAGCGATGCCAACTGCGGCGCCAGCACCTCTTCGTGTGTTTTATAAAAATCTATCGGCAGCCCGTCAGGGCCTGGTGCCTTTCCGGAGGGGAAGGATCGGATTGCATTTAGAACCTCCAATGTTGTGAAAGGTCGCACTAAAGTCTCCCGTTCCGAGTCTGACAACCAGCCGAGGGCCAAAGGGTCCAACAGAACCCGTAGCTCCTCAGGCCGGAAGGCAGAGGGCAGGCTGGAGGTATATAAAGTTTCATAGAAGTCAGTAAATGCTTGTAGGACATCTGAAGGGGTAGTTGCTGTCCCCCCACCCGGGGTGGTTATAGTGGAGATAAGCGTAAGTGGCTGGTCATGTTGAGCCAACATGGCCAACAGCCGACCATTCCTGTCTCCCTGTTCAAAGAACCGTTGTCTGTTCTTATACGCGTCTAAATTTGTGATTTCTACCAGATGAAGGTTTAGTTCTCTCTGTGCCGCTGCCAAGAGATCAAAGCGGCCTGGGGTGGGGTCTGCACCATAAGTGCTAGTATGGTCTAGTACCGACTGCTGCAAGGATTGAGTCTCCGAAGCTCGTTTTTGTCTGATTGCCGCAATAGAAGAAATATATTGTCCCCTAGAGTAGGCCTTAAAGGCGTCCCATGTAATGTCAGAAGGGGCGGACCCCGAGTTATGTTCGAGAACTCACTCAACAATTGAGGCATTTCATCTGCAAGGTCTGGATGGGAGATCCATTCCGGCCCCAGCCACAAATTTCCTATTTGCACTTTGGATTTCACCATCTAGCATTCTGCACAATTATCTTGCTAGTTTGCACAGATTGCGTAGCTGCATTTTTAAGATTCTATTATATGAATTTTTAGTAAGTGTCATGTTATTTGTACGATTATTTGCCAATTTCTGCTTTCAATAATTTTTTTGAAATTGTTTATCTTCATTAGTTTTGCACACATTTATATTTTTGACGCCTATCTGCTATTATAAACTCATTGATTATCCCATTGTTATGGTCTGGACCCAATATTGAATCAGATTCCATTATACTTATGAGATGCTATCTTTAAATTACCGTTTGTGCACATTATTACATATTGCTTGGAGGACACACTGCTTGGAGGGCGGATTGCTATCTTTTATTCATTGTATTGTTATAGCATTGGTATTGCTAATCTTTGGCTATACAATTCAGATGAGAGATTGATTTAAGGACGCATTATTTATTTGGATCCATCCCTTTTGGAATTTCCCAAAAAAAAATTAAGGAGGTCCATCTGTGATTTCAAGATTATTATTTGCAAGATATACAATTGATTAATTTGATTTAATTTATTCAATGAGTGCCACATTTTCTGCTTTATCAATTTTACCTTGAGTGTGAGATCACATTTTTATGTTGGCAGCCATTGGTCTAGTTTTTCGTTTATTATCGCTGTGGTTTGCGCATTGGTACCCTTTCCTTTGTTTAAAATAAAGCCTCCTATGACACTAGCAAAAACGCTAACCAGCTTACAATTACCGTATTTATCGGCGTATAACACGCACATTTCCCCCCTAAAAATAGGGGGAAAGTCACGGGTGCGTGTTATACACTGAGGGGAACGAGTGCCGCCGTATTCACCGAGCCGTAATCTCCCGTTTACTCAGCTCTGACATCACACACACACACAGTCCGGCTTCCACCACCGGCATTAAACCAGTGTTCTCTCAATCACAGGAGCTGGTCCAATGCCGATGGCGGAGGCGGGACTGTGTACTGTGTTTCCCCGAAAATAAGACCTAGCGTTATTTTCCAGGGGGTTGCAATATAAGCCATACCCCGAAAATAAGACCTAGTTTAAAATGCTTGTAAAATCCTATAATCCACTCTATTGCCGTAGTATATAATGTACAATGTGTGTGCTTCTGTAATATAATTGCGGGGAAGAAAGCTCTGGCGAGTCACAGAAGCACAGAGCGGCGCTATAATGAAGGTATTTGGCACAATTATATTACAGAAACACACACACACAATGTACATTTATATAATAGTTTAATATAGTAAATGATAGGATTTTACAAGCATTTTAACTCGGTTCACACTGGGGATTACTGACAGGCAGGGGGATAGTGGGGAAGAGAAGATGGCACATTACATGGTAAGACCTACCCCGAAAATAAGTCCTACTGTGTCTTTTGTTGCCAAAATTAATATAAGACCCGGCTTATTTTCGGAGAAACACGGTATGTGACTGCGAACGCCGCGTGAACAGGAGATGACGGCTGTACAAGGAGATGGTGAGGCTGCAGATGGACACACAGGCTGCAGATGGACACTGGCCATTATTTTGCCAGCGTGTTATACGCTGATGGATACGGTAGTCTTTTTTCCAGTGTCCTAACCTTGTGTAGACAGTAGTATAAGCCAATTGTTTCTGTATTTGTGTCCCTCAATGAAGAAGAAAAATACATATTCAGTACATTACACTGTTATTGAATTTACAGTGTACTTTTACTTTTGACTAAGCAATGTTACTTCTAGTGCACAGTTAAGTCAATATTGTATGTCAAATGCTATAATATATGGTGTTAAAGAAAAGGAATACAACAACCAGAAATGTTTGATATGATTTAAAATGACCTTTTATTCCTAAAATGTTTATGAATTTTTAGTTTTTTCCCACTGAAAAGACTGCCCTTTTTTTTAATTGAAACCTGAAAATGTTAGGGAATTGTCTTTAATGCAGATCTAATGGTTTCTATACTTTGTCTCTGCGCTGTAACAAATATTGTGGCCATGTGTTCTGAAGGTGTCCGAGATAGCCAAATCAATAGGTTTGGTCAGCAAAAGGCAGATTTGGCTAGCAAAGGCAGTCTGCTAATTTAAACAAACTTGCTATTGTTAGATTATTTTTATTATGGCATGAAGTACAAAACTTAAAATGTAAACATTCCACTGCATTAGCTAAAAACTAAACTTACTTAAATAAGAAATGGTTGTAAATATTGTGTTATATCATGTCTTTTTTACATCGCCAGCTTTCATAAGGGCTTTAATAGCACGAGCTCTCATTTCTAGTTCAAGCAGCTCAAGCTGTTGAGCTGAGGGTTGTATGTCCTCGGGGAGTACAGCAACAGGTCCAGGGGGCGCCTTTTCAGCTATTGGCTGAGCCAGGCCAAGAATTTCATTGACGCTTTTTTCAATGTCCATCACAAGGTCATCAGGCTCTCCGGTTACTTTTGTAGAGGTTGTGACAGATGGGTCATGGCTACGTTCTTCAAAGCTTGCCCCTTCTATGTCACTATCATAGGTATCCGCATTAATGCTAAGAGCATCACAGTCTTCTCCCTTTCCTGTAAAAGAAAAAAAAAAAAAAGTATCCTGTTTGTTATCAGTTTCCCAACAGCAGACAGCTTTTCAGATAATCGATATTCCAATTACAGTTCGATTTTGTAATTGTGAAAACATGGTTGAAGGATGCACTGTCGACTATAGATGCAACTGCTGTATAAGACAGACTAACGGCCCCTTTCACATTACTGCGAGTTCAAAGTTGTGCGATATTTCAGGGAATGCCTGTGTAACTTGCATCAAAGTCTGACCAAAGTAGTGCGGGGACTACCTTAAAATCAGAACGACTTAAAGTCATACTAATATGAATAGTTGTCATTGGAAATTATGGGGAACGACTTGTCATGCTACTTTGCGGTCCCAAATCGTGGGACAAGTTGTGTGAAAGGGGCCTAAAAGATTAGATGTACAGAAGTGTAAAGGGAGTAAAAAGTCAAGAAAAGTTCAGAGATAATCATTTGATAGAGTTACTAGGAGAGTAGGAAAATAAAAATCTATGTAATCTATGTATAGTTAAGGCTGCCAGTCCAGTCTAGGGAGCAGCCGGAATGAAGGGTCAGCAAAAACAGTCACCAGCAGGGGTGGACTGCCCGAGGGCCCCATGCCACTAGGGGGCCCCATCATGGTTGCCAGGCTCAGTAAAACCAGGGACAGTATGTAAAAATCAGTGTTTGTTTTACATCTGTCCCGGATATGTCCAAAACGGACATGCTTTTGATGTGAAAATCCTGAGATTTTAGCTGCCCCGCATCTGCACTGCCTCCTGGCGTGGTGGTCATCAGTAAGCCCAGGGGCCCCATAATCTTCTATTGCCCGGGGGCCCCATGAGTTGTCAGTCTGCCCCTGGTCACTAGTGGTAATTTTTATATGCATTCCTGTACATAAGTATTAGCAAGCTAAGGGATGTGTATCAACAAATATCTCATACCAGGTACATGATAAAAGAAGGACTGCAAATTCTATAAAGGTACAATGTGAGCAGAGTATGTATGTAGGGTGGTTCTAATGCCCAAAACTATTTTTTTAATCTAAATGCATTCTCTGCAGTCCATGTATTATAAATAGCAATGAACCAAAAAACACAAAATGCCCCCTTTTTTTTGTTAAAGCAGAGCAACACTACGTTGACTCCTACTGTATAGTGCACTTAAGTGCCATGTATAGTGATTATGTTTTGCAATTCAATCGTGTGAATGGACCCCTACTGTCTTGACCATATGTCGAATAAAGATTAACCACTTCAGCTTCGAAAGGTTTTACCCACTGCCCGACCAAGCCATTATTTGCGATACGGCACTGCGTGGCTTTAACTGACAATTGCGCGGTCATGTAATGCTGTACCCACAAATAGAGCTTTCTTTTGGTGGTATTTGATCACCTCTGTTTTTTTTTTTTTTGTGCCATGAACAAAAAAAAAAAAAAAGAACAAGTTTGTACTTTTCTTTTTCCCTTTTTTTGGTTGGTTTGTGCAAAACGTATAGGCCCAGATTCACAGAGAATTAGATTCTCGTAGAGTATCAGAAATACACTACGCTGCCGTATTTTACCTGGCTCTACGTGGAATCCAGGTAGATTTTGTCCGTAGTGTATTTCTCCCGTCGCAATCCATCTACGCGAGTAGGGGGCGTGAATCATTTAAAATAGGCGCGTTCCCGCGGCGATCGAACTGCGCATGCTCCGTTTGCAAATTTCCCGCCGTGCATTGCGCGAAAACACGTTGTTACGTCATTCGTTGTTTGAGTAGCGTCGTTTACGCACAATCCTCGTCCCGAACGAGTTACGTAAAAAAAAAAAAAAAAAAAAAAAAAAAAAATCGGCGCGTGAACGACGGCCATACTTAACATGGGCTACGTACCGCTAGACCAGCAAAAAGCTGGTCTAACAGTACGTAAAAAAAAATAGACGAAAGCGATTGCGAAGACCACTCGTATCTTCGTGGATCGCCGTAAAAACACATTTGCATATCCCGACGCATGAAAACGACGCAAACTCCTCCCAGCGGCCGCAAATATATCGCAGCGTAGATCCGAAGGCTTACGAAGACGTAAGCCTCTCGGATCGAAGCCCGAAGCCCGACGCCGC
The DNA here is from genome assembly GCA_029574335.1 of Rana kukunoris. Classification (NCBI taxonomy): domain Eukaryota; kingdom Metazoa; phylum Chordata; class Amphibia; order Anura; family Ranidae; genus Rana; species Rana kukunoris. Next base: position 336,870,316 of record CM056049.1, on the reverse strand, counting down.
CGTATCATGGTTTGAGGATTCAAACTAGTGATACGGCGCGCGAAATTTGAAATTACTCCTGTCTAACACCAGTTAGACAGGCGTAATTGCTTTCTGAATCTGGGCCATAGTGTCTACAAAATGGGGAATAGATTTATGGCATTTTTTTATATATACACACACATATACAGACATAAGCAAGTCTACACACCTTAAAAGGAAAATATAGGCATTAGCAGCGCTAAACGAATGTTTCAATACAAAGTGTCCAATAAACAAGTTTTTGCATCAAGTAGACAATGACTGATGACAACAAACACAATGTCCTCAATTAAAATAAAATTGGAAAGTCTGTATGGAGCAATATGCTGTAATAAGGTGCAAGGGGGAGATATTGAAAAAATATGTAATCCATGCATCTCTTTACCACACCACGTGGGGAGGACACCGCTCCCTTAGGATGTTATACTCACCAGAAATCAGGTGAAATTCAGCCTTAAAGGGGTTGTAAAAAGGTACAATTGTTCTTGCTAAAAGAGTATTTTGATGTCTAATGTTTAATGGTGGTCTTTTGTTGTGGGGGGGGGGGGTGTATTTTTCTTGCTGGGGGGGGGGGCTGTTTTACTGCTTTTCCTGTTATTAACAAATTTCATACACATTGCTTGGCACCACAAAATGATACTTGGTTCTGTATTCACTAAAAGAGGTGGCCGCCTAAGGCCTGGAGACGGTGGGTAGGGGGGTGAAGAAAATGGGTGACTTGGAAGTGGGGGAAGTTCCTGCACCCATTTTCTGAGAAAAGAACCCCTATATACATATAAGTACATACAGTATCTCACAAAAGTTAGTACACCCCTCACATTTTAAAAAATATGTTACTATACCTTTTCATTTGAGGGTAAATGGACTGGCCAAGCATGTATCCAGACCTAAACCATATTGAGCATCTGTGGGGCATCCTCAAACAAAAGGTGCGCAAGGCCTCTAACATTCATCAGCTCCATGATGTTGTCATGGAGGAGTGGAAGATGACTCCAGTGGCAATCTGTGAAGGTCTGGTAAACTCCATGCCCAAGAGGACTGAGGCAATGCTGGAAAATAATGGCGTCCACACAAAATATTGACACTTGACATTTTCACTTAGGGGTGTACTCCCTTTTGTTGCCAGCGGTTTAAACATTAATAGCTGTGTGTTTAATTATTTTGAGGGGGACAGCAAATTTACACTGTTATACCAAATGTACACTCACTACTTTACATTGTAGCAAAGTGTAATTTCTTCAGCATTATCACATGAAAAGATATAATAAAATATTTACAAAATGTGAGGGGTGTATTGACTTTTGTGAGATAGTGTACATATATACTGTATATACACACACGGTACATATTTGTGTAGATTATAAACCCGTTTGTTACTTTTATTTCTTAAGAAACTTCTAAAAGAAAAACAGTTTGAACATCTATAAAGTTTACTTTACAAAAGTTTGCTTTGCAAAGTACATGTGACTGATGTGCTTTTAGCTTAATACATCAAACAGTAAATATTCTTGTCTTCTCCTCACCAAAGCCTAGCTCTTCTAATGTCAAGACATTATTTACATGCAGGAGATGACAGCCTTGATTATTCCCTCAGACATTTGAATAATTATTCCACCCATTTGTCAGCCCATCAGTATTATCAAGGTAAACATTATAAAATTAAACACTAGCAACATATAATTATTAGCTCATAAAATCAGTACAACTTTTACTATCCTTGTAAAATCAGCAGCTAAGACAGGACTGTGGCTAACTTGTAATCATAAGCTGTGCATATTTGTGTGCATCCTCCTATCCATTTTATTCTGCTCTTTTAATTATGAAGAAAATCACACACACACACCTAACCATAATTATTGGCATAAACTGGTCTCTGAAATTATGACATTTTATGATTAGTTTGAAGCTTTCCAATCTTCATACACACCAGCAGCTTCTTTTTTTTTTTTTTAACATAATCACATAAAATGATCAAGTTAATGCAAACAGCAGCAATACTAATAGTTACATTTTACTAATACATATTTCAAGCTGCATTTAAACCCAAAACCAAGGAATTATTATATTGCAGTTCACCAGTTCTTAGATGTGATTGCTGCAATCGTTCAGTTTTTTTTTTGCTTTTATTTTCACCTGATCTTTCTCCCTTATGGGCAGCCTGTGAATGTTAGCACTAAAAAGCTTCTCTCCACCTTCCTCTCTAACTGAGAAAAAGCCATACAATCAAGTCTGGAGATGTACATATTTTATTTGAAGAAATAGAAAGGGAAAACCCCCACTATGCCAACATCCAATGAGTATATGTAAGGCAGGATTTGACAAATTTGCTTGAAATCTAGGAGCCAGCTAAAAAAGTTAGGAGCCAGAAAACGCGCCCCGTCCCGCCGAGCTGCACGCAGAAGCGAACACATATGTGAGTAGCGCCCGCATATGTAAACGGTATTCAAACCACACATGAGGTATCGCCGTGATGGTTAGAGCAAGAGCAATAATTCTAGCTCTAGACCTCCTCTGTAACTCAAAACATGCAACCTGTAGATTTTTTTTAAACGTCGCCTATGGAGATTTTAAAGGGTAAAAGTTTGTCGGCATTCCACGAGTGGATGCAATTTTGAAGCATGACATGTTGGGTATGAATTTACTCGGCGTAACATTATCTTTCACAATCTAAAAAAAAAAATTGGGATAACTTTACTGTTGTCTTATTTTTTTTAATTTTAAAAAAAGTGTATTTTTTCCCAAAAAAGTGCGCTTGTAAGACCGCTGCGCAAATACGGCGTGACAGAAAGTATTGCGACGATCGCCATTTTATTCTCTAGGGTGTTAGAATAAAAAATATATATAATGTTTGGGGGTTCTAATTAGAGGGAGGGAGATGACCGTGAAAATAGTGAAAAATTACACATTACAATTGCTGTTTAACTTGTAATGCCAACGGCCTCCACCAGATGGCGCCAGCTCACAGAAGGAAGAGCTTGGGACTTCACAAGGCCGCGGCCTCAATTACCGGCGATCGCGTGGCTGGGGAGGTGGGGGCCTACGGAGACACAGGATCCTGTGCCTCCGTGCGCCCCCCACCTTCCCGTTCGCGCGATCACAGCAGGGCCCGCGACGGCCGGTAATTGAGCCCGCGGCTTCAATTACCGGCGGGCGCCAGGTCACAAATTCTTGTCGCAATTGCAACCTGGCGCCCGGATTTTGTCGACCCCTGATGTAAGGACAAAGAATGTTTCCCAAAAAAAAGGCGGACTTTGTGGACATACGAGGCAAAAACGTATTATAAAAATTATTAACAAATAAATGAAAATGACATAAAAAAACACTTAAAACAACACCCTATTGTTAGACAATGTCAACAGATACTACATACAACAATTATGAAGATTTGGATCCTAGGTGAATAGAAAATTATTTATATATATATATATATATATATATATATATATATATATATATATATATATATATATATATATATATAAATAATTTTCTATTCACCTAGGATCCAAATCTTCATAATTGTTGCATTTAGTATCTGTTGACCTTGTCTAACAAAGGGGTTTAAAAGTGACAACGTTTTTTTTGAGTCCAAGGAGCGTTTCCAATAAGGAAGCGACTTTAATAAAATGTCTTTCTCCAGCAAGAAGAAATGATAGCAATGCTGGAGGCAATTTACAGCACACACTCATTTTGGTAGCATAATTATTAGTATGGAAAATATGTTAAAAGGACATGACTTGTCATCTGTCAAACCGTTATGGGTAAAGTTCTGCTTTAACTTTTAATAGACAAACCATTGAACACCGACTGGGGTGCTTACAATGGTCCACTTGTTTTCATTTATGTAAATGCTTTATTCCACAAGGAAAAAAAATGATTTTGTAACTGCATAAAGTGTTAGCTGAAGTTCATCTTTAAACCACTTCTGGACCGCCGCATGCCAATATACGTCGGCTGTTTGAAGAGGGATATCTCCGTTATGGCAGCAGCTAGCTGCCATAACCCAGGTATCCTCGTCTTCAGCCGGCGGTGGTTTCGCCGCAAAACCACTGGTGGAGAGGGCCCCCTCTCCGTGCCCTCCGCCGCTTACCGGAGCGGAGGAGGCAATCGGGTCCTTCCTGTGGCTGGGTATGGAGACGAGTAAAGGGAAGATGGCCCCCACCCGTCTCCATATCTTAGCAGGGTGGAAGCGACGTCAAAAAGTCACTTCCGCCCATAGCTCTTAAAAAAGGGATTTTTTTTTTCTTTTTTTCAAATGACAACTTTTTTTTTTATTGCATTTTCGTGTAAATATGAGATCTGAGGTATTTTTAGCCCAAGATCTTATGTTTAAGAGGACCCGTCATGCTTTTTTCCATTACAAGGGATGCATAATATGTACATGCAGAAGCGAACACATACAAGAGTAGCAGTGAAAACAGTGTAAAAACCACACGTGAGGTATTGTCATGATCAGTAGAGCGAGAGCAATAATTCTTGCACTAGACCTCCTCTGTAACTCAAAGATGCAACCTGTAGAATTTTTTTTAAACGTTGAGATTTTGAGGTGTAAAAGTTTGTCACCATTCCATGAGCGGGCGCAATTTTGAAGTGTGACATGTTGGGTATCCGTTTACTCTGCATAACATTATCTTTCACAATATAAAAAAAAAAAAAAATTGGGCTAAGTGCAACCTTATTAAACCTTTGAAGACCTTTCTAAGCATACTTCACTATGTGGGCCATTTACTTGTTTTCGGTGCACTGCTGACATCCGGAGGATCTACAATACACCCTGGCATCAGCTGCTCCACTATTATCCCTGAATCAAGGCTTTCTTTTCTATGCGGTTACCTATTTGGCTTTTGGTAAGCCTTCAATTTATTTGGTGACACGGTGGTGGTGTTATTTTAAGTCACAACTTAGGACAGTAATATCCTATTTTTAGTACCGTTTTTTATGTGCTGTTTGACGTACTTCACTATGTTTATTTAAAAACTTTTTTTTGGCAATCAACTGCTGACACATCTGGAGCTACCCACAACCCTTTTTCCTGCTTTATCAATCTACTGTGGACTCCTAAAGGCCCTGGCTGGGTTGTAGCCGCAAGCGCGTTATGCTTGCCTTCTGGCAAGCCTCCATTGTTTATCACATTCACAGTTTGGGAGCAGATATATGCATGTTTCTTTCTTAGAACTGCCCATTAAGGACGCTTCAACGATTTTTTGTTCATCAACTACACTCTTTTGATTTATATTAACCATTTGAGCACACTTGGACTTCAGATCTACACCAAGATATTTTTTCACATGGCTTAAAAACCATTTGGTTATCACTCTTTATTTCGATTTTTATTTTATATATATTTATTTTCTTTATTAGCGCAACTTCAATTTTTCCTCCTGTATTTTTTAGTGTGTGTATAACAATTAGTGGTTGCTGCTTGTAGTTATTGTCATTTATGCATGTTAGCGCGGTAATTTCTTTGCATATCTTGCACTATTAAATACAGCTGGATTAAACAGAAACTGTGGGTCTTCATTTTAAGCTGCAAAGCAACAAAATGTAATTATTTTAACAGTGGTGATTCTTTTGTAGTGTGTGTGTGTGTGTGTGTGTGTGTGTGTGTAAATGCGGTTTTCTTTGTTTATATATTATTTAGTCTGTAGGAAAGGTTTAGCGTCTAAAAAACTATGGGGTGAACATCTGACAATTAATTTCTTGGGAGGACACATTTAATTTCTTGAGGACTGAAAATGCCAAGATAGTACAAATACTCCCAAATTACCTTTTTGTAGAATCTAAGGCCTCTCTCACACGGAGCGGTCCGTTTTTCGGTCCGCTCCGTGTGTCCGTCGGCTCCGTGGGGGGTCTCCGCTGAGCTGTCAGGCGGACAGGGCGTTCCCCGCACACTATGCAGGGACCGCCCTGTCTCTCCTCCGCTATCCCCTATGGGGAATCGGAAGGAAACGGACCGTCTGTCCGTTTGCATCCGATCCACCGGATGGAAGAAAAATAGGACATTCTTCCGTCCGAAAAAACGGATGCGGATCTTGCGGACGTTAGCAGATGCATTATCCGCTAACGGATCCGCTCCAATAGGGGCCCATTACAAGTCCGTATATATTTTAAAAAAAACACCACAACTTTAAAAAACTTGAGTGCCTCTTACTAAAGACCTTGGACTGTCTACTTTTTTGTAACAGAAACTAAGAAAAACACATTTTCTAAATTCTAGGTCGTTTTTCATTTATTTAGCACAAAAAAAAAAAAAAAAACTATGGTGATTAAATACCACTAAAAGAAAGTTCTAGTGTGAACAAAATGATAAAAAAAAAATGTGTTTGGGTACAGTATTGCATGACCGCGCAATTGTCATTTAAAGTGTCACAGTGCTGAAAGGAAGGAGGTAAATGTGCCCGATATTGAAGTGGGTAAAGTACTTTGAAATAAGTGAACATATGTGTCATCTTTGGACCCCTGAAAGATAATAGTGTTAACATTCTAATCTGAAACTATGCTCTTTTCTGTTCGTACACGCACAGAATAATAAAATAAAGTAGCTCCACGTACCGGCTTTTGTATCCATGTCGTCCACACTGTCCATTAAGGAAGAAGTTAAATCGTTATCATGTCTGTAAAAGAATATGTACGTGATAAATATCACACAATATATACTCCCTGTACTGTACATACTGAAGCCTTTTTTTATAATAAAAAAAAATTGTGTGCTGGCAAAATTGCACATGCACCCGCACAGTACAAAAAGGGCAATGTATAAAGCTAGGTTATCTGCATTGTACATGAATAAGCACAGTTCACTTCCGGCCAAACTGTTTTCTAGTACCCCCTTTTCCTCTGTCATCTTTGCTGGGTAATTTTATTTTTTTTTTTTCACATTTCCTTTAACAACCAGCTATAAACAGGCCAAAATAAATAAATAAATAAAATAAAAATGCATAAAAAAAAAAAAAAAACACAACATGTTCCATAGGAAAAAAGGATTTTTAATAACCGCTTACCTGTAAAATCCTTTTCTTGAAGTACATCACGGGACACAGAGCGCATAGTCATTACATATGGGTTATATGGGTACCTTCAGGTGTGGACACTGGTGTAATCAACTTCACAGGAAGTTCCTCCCTATATAACCCCCTCCCACTGAGAGTGCTTTAGTTTTGTAGCAAGCAATTTCTCTGAGGTTACACAATGTTCCCCAAAAAGAGGGGTGGGAGCTCTGTGTCCCGTGATGTACTTCAAGAAAAGGATTTTACAGGTAAGCTGTTATTAAAAATCCTTTTTTCTTTATCGTACATCACGGGACACAGAGCGCATAGTCATTACATATGGGATGTCCCAAAGCAATGCTCCATGAAGGGAGGGAGACCGTAAGGCCAAAAAATAGCCAAACAGAAAATATATCAGGAGGTAAAAAATAGCTCCACCAACAGAAAAAAGGGGGCGTGAACCGGGCCAGAGGATTCTATACTGCTGCCCGTAGGACCGCCTGCCCAAATGCTGCATCCGTAGCCTTTGCGACGTCCAACTTATAAAATTTAGTAAACGTATGTACGGAAGACCAGGTTGCCGCTTTGCAAACCTGTGCCATAGAGATCTGATGGTGTGCCGCCCAAGAGGCACTCATGGCCCTCGTAGAATGGGCTTTAACTGATAAGGGAGGTGGAACGCGCTTCAGACCATAGGCCTGAAAAATCAGCTGCTTAATCCACCTAGCCAAGGAAGACTTGGCAGCCGGCTGACCCTTCTTGGGGCCATCCGGAAGAACGAAAAGCACATCTGTTTTCCGAATCTTCTCTGTAGCCTTGAGATAAACCCTCATGGCCCGGACCACGTCCAAAGTATGAAGCAGTCTTTCCTCTCTGGACTGGGGAGTAGGAAAGAAGGATGGTAGGACTAGGTCCTGATTCAAGTGAAAACTGGATATGACCTTAGGAAGGAAAGAAGGTTGAGGCCGCAGAACCACTCTGTCCTTATGCAGAATCAGGTACGGTTCCCTGCAAGACAAGGCTGCCAGCTCGGAGACCCTTCTGGCCGAAGCCATAGCCACCAAGAAAACCAACTTTCGGGTTAGCAGCACAAGAGGGATTTCTGTCAGAGGTTCAAACGGTTGCTTTTGTAAAGCTGACAAGACCAGATTTAAATTCCAGGGGCAGAGGGGAGCTCTAATAGGGGGATTTACATGCAAGACCCCCTGCAAAAAGGTTTTTACAAGCGAATGTGTGGCCAAAGGCCTTTGAAACCATATCGATAAGGCAGACACCTGCCCCTTTAGAGTACTAAGAGCCAACCCCTTGTCAACGCCAACCTGGAGGAATCGCAAGATCCTGTCAATAAAAAACTTGCGAGGATGCCCTCCTTGAGACTCGCACCACTCCACATAGGTTCTCCAGACTCTGTAATAGATATTTCTAGAGACTGGCTTTCTAGCTTGAATTAACGTAGATATGACTTGGGCTGAGAGGCCTCTGCCCTTAAGAATTAGGGATTCAGCCGCCAAGCCATCAAATTTAGCTGCTGTGAAGCAGGGTGGTAGATCGGGCCCTGAGACAGCAGATCTGGGCGCAGGGGGAGTGGCCACGGTGCCCCTACTGACATCCTCACGATGAGTGCGTACCAAACCCTTCTGGGCCAGGCTGGGGCCACCAGGATCACCGGCCTGCGCTCCACCCTGATCCTTCGTAGAAGGCGGGGAATCATCTGTAGTGGAGGGAACGCATACAGGAGAGAAAACTGGTGCCAGGGGCAAACCAACGCATCGGTCCCGTAGGCCGAGGGGTCCCTGGCTCGGGATACGAATTTGTCCAACTTCTTGTTGAATCTTGTTGCCATGATGTCCACATCGGGAACTCCGAATCTTTGGCAAATCTCTTGGAATACCTGGGGGTGAAGAGACCACTCTCCCGGGAGTAACTGTTGACGACTCAAAAAATCTGCTTGAGAATTGTCTATCCCTGGGATGAACACTGCTGAGATGCAGGGTACATGGGCTTCGGCCCATGAAAAAAATCAGGTTTACTTCCCTTTGAGCCGCTAGGCTCCTTGTGCCCCCCTGGTGGTTTATGTATGCCACTGCCGTGGCATTGTCGGACTGTATCCTTACTGGCAGACCCTGCAGGGGGAGAGTCCAGGCGACCAGGGCCAACCGAGCAGCTCTGATCTCTAGGACATTGATGGGAAGCAGACTTTCTGCCTCTGACCACTGTCCCTGCTGGGTCCGTTTTCCTAAGATTGCCCCCCAACCTGTTAGGCTGGCATCTGTGGTTACTATTTCCCACGAGATGGGGCAAAAGGTTTTCCCTTTTGATAATTTTTGAGGGATCAGCCACCAGTACAGGCTGCGCCTGATTCCTGGGGAAAGAACTAATGGACGGTCTAATGCCTGTATGGACTTGTTCCAAGCAGAGAGAATAGCTGCCTGCAGAATTCTGGTATGGATCTGGGCATAGGGCGCTGCTTCGAAGGCGGCCACCATCTTTCCCAGCAGTCGCATGCATAGGCGAATAGTCGGCTTCTTTTTGCCTAAGACTACTTGAATCGTTTGAATCAACGACCTGATCTTCTCTTGAGGTAAAAATACCCTCTGGCATTCTGTATCTAACCGAAAGCCTAGATATTCCAACTGTCTTGTGGGTTGTAACCTTGATTTTTCTTGGTTCACAATCCACCCGAACTCTTCTAGATGCCGCACTGTGCGGACTACTGCATGATTGAGGTTGGAAGCTGATCTGTCGATAACCAGGAGATCGTCCAGGTATGCCAGGACCAAGATGCCTTCTGTCCTTAGGACGGCTAGCACCGGGGCTAACACCTTTGTGAATACCCGTGGAGCGGTTGCCAACCCGAAAGGGAGGGTTACGAACTGGTAATGACTTTGATTTATCGTAAAACGAAGAAACTTGTGATGTGCTGGGTAAATCGGCACATGCAGATATGCATCCTTTATGTCTATAGATGCTAGAAAGTCGCCCTGATGCAGGCTGGCTGTCACTGAACGTATGGAGTCCATACGAAAGGTCTGAATCCTTAGAAAGCGATTTAGGCGTTTGAGGTCTAATATAGGCCTGACGTCGCCATTGGGTTTTGGTATAACAAAAAGGTTGGAGTAGAATCCCAGACCCCTTTCTTGGGTTGGTACTTCTACAATTACTCCTTGGAGCAAAAGGCGATCCAACGCCTTTACGAGAGAGGCCCTCTTTAACGGGTCGCTTGGAAGACTTGACCCCTGAAAATGAGGAGGGGGGATTTCTCGAAACTCTAGTTTGTAGCCTGAGGCTACTACGGACCGAACCCAAGAGTCGGGAATTCTGGCCTTCCAGACTTCGGAGAAAAACTGAAGTCTTCCCCCCACCCAAGAGAGTGGGGGCGCCCCTTCATGAATCTGACTTGATGACTGGTTTAGCCGGCTTGCGAGACCAGGGCCTCTTGTTTGCCGCGGCTTGTCCCTGTGGGCGGCTATTAACTGCTGAACGCCCGGGAGGCCGTCGATACTGACGGGAAGTCGAAGGGGCCGAGCCTGCAATGGCCTGTCGTTTAAACGTGGGCCCACGCGGTCTTTTCTTGACCGGTAAGGAAGTACTTTTTCCACTTGATATGGTGTGGATATATTTATCTAGGTCTTCCCCGAATAGTCTTCCCCCATGAAAGGGAAACCCTGCTAAAAGCTTTTTGCAGGGTGCCTCTGCTGACCAGTTCTTTAGCCACAAAAGGCGACGCATGTGAACCATCAGTAGAGATGAACGGGATGCCTGTTGGATGGAGTCCTTAATAGCATCTATTGCAAAGCAGAGAGCCCTAGGGAATTCTGCTAATTCATGAGTATGCTGAGCCGGCATGTCCTTTAATATATGTTTTGCCTGATCCTTCAGGGCCTGACAAACACCAATGGCTGCTACTGCTGGCTGAACCATGGCACCTACTGAGGTGAAAGCTGCTTTCAGTAGGGTCTCGAATTTTTTGTCGACCGGATCCTTGAACATCTGGACATTTTCAACCGGACAAGTCAGGGATTTATTCACGCAGGAAATGGCCGCGTCCACTGTAGGGAGTGCCCATTTCTTTACATATTCCTCTTCCATAGGGTAGAGAATAGAGAATCTTTTAGGAGGTACAAAAATTCTATCAGGTCGAGCCCAATCCTGGTAAATCACGTTCCGCAGAAGGGGGTGCATTGGAAAAGACGCACAAGTTAATGGAGCCTTTAAAGAACCCAATGAGGATACCTCCGGGGCTACTAGTTCTGGCACTGGAAGTTTAAAGGCAGTGCGAACCATATCTGTCAAAGACTGGATCCACAGGCTCTCCGCTTGAGAGGCCGAAAAATATTCATCTATAGTGGAATTTTCCCTGTCTGAACCGTCGGGACTTGGGTCTGCCTGATCCCCTTGTGGGTCCTGTTCCTCTGAAGAGGAGACCTCCGCCTCTGAAAACCCCACACTGGGTGAGGGGGATCTAGCCCGCTTGCTACTTGGGCAAGGACGGGAAAACAACGCAGTTAACCTTTTCTCTAGCCCACTCATGGTGGCTGCTAGCATTTCTTCCGTCACGTAAACGGGAATGGGTGGATCGGGGGCCGCCTCTGCCCCCAGCACCCCCAATGGCTCTTGTACTATGCCACTCGGTGTCCTAACTGGCGAGGGTGGGGCCGTAGAAGCCTGGCCCAAATCCTCTGACCCCGATGGAGACCCCTTTTGCTTTTTGGCACCTTTAGCAGCCTTGGCTGGTCCAGATCCCTTTGGAGCCATTGTACAACCTTGGGTCACCCCTATAGCCAACACCTGACTGTTGCAGCTAGGAGTAACCAATATGAGGGCAGGTATGAGGAAAATGAAAAATAACTAATTTCTCTCTTTTTCCTTTTTTTTTTTTTTTTCAAAATTTTTTTTTTTTTTTTTTACCCGCCTGGGAGGTGGCAATACTGAGGAAACCTGTGCGTATTGACACACCAATGCCCATTAGCCGGAGTCCAAGGTAGACTCAGATACTGCTGAATCTAAGGCTGAGTCCCTTTAAGCAAAAAAACTTCCTTTTTTTTTTCTGGTCAATAGTGGACCTAAGTCCTAGACCTGAAGATCCACAAAACCGCCACTAGGTGTCCCTGTGTGGCCAAAAGACCCAGCTGCACGCTCTGTATCCTTTCTTCCTCTGCCTCCAGGAGGGAAAGACCAGCCAGAGAAAAAGTTTTTCCCTTTAAACAGACCCTGACGCTGCTGGCCCGCCCCCCCGACGCACGCCGACGCTATAAAAGGCGGCGCGCACACGCGCGCACGATCGCGCGCACCACGCTGAAACCACATGGAGGAAGCAGAGCAGAGGAACAACATGGACCAGCGTTTAGGCAGCACCAACAGACACCAGGTAAGCACTAATCTTATTGTAGTGCACACACAGAGAGGAAGCTGTCCCCATTACCAGCAATTTCCTCTTTAAAACATGTGGGGTTGCAGTATCAGTGTTAACAGGCATACCTGGGGTGAGTAGCAAATATATAACTTACACAAGTATACATATATCTACATGTTATCTGGGTAAACATTAGTATCCCATCCTGCCTACACAGACATAGTGGAGATAGTGGCTGATGCACAAGCATACTGTTAGCCAACCCAGAACCCCCAGGGGGATACCTACTGTCGAACCAAGTCCCGCAGGTTCCCTCTTACCTGCTCCACGCCGCATGGTCTCCGTGGGTATTGTCTTGGACCTTCAGGGACCGGGGTCCTGTGTTTAAGGAACCCACACCCCTGGACCTATATAGCATCCTGGCATCAGTAGCGTTTAGTTCTTGGAAGAGACTAAGGCACTGGAGCCCAGAATCCAGCCCTCCAAGGAGAGGCATTATAGGCAAAACCCCACTCCAGCAGGGCCCGGGTACCGTACACCTTGGCTTTGAAGCACTTCGGACGGATCCGGCTAGCTATCCTGGGTCCCGAGACCTCCGAGGGACAGCTAGACGTGACCAACACCTAAGACACTGGCGAAAAAACTAAAGCACTCTCAGTGGGAGGGGGTTATATAGGGAGGAACTTCCTGTGAAGTTGATTACACCAGTGTCCACACCTGAAGGTACCCATATAACCCATATGTAATGACTATGCGCTCTGTGTCCCGTGATGTACGATAAAGAAACCATGTTAAAAAAAATTCCCTGCATTTCTGCAAAATGCATAAAAAAAACGCATTAGTGTTAATGGAGCCTAAAAAGGTTTTGTATAACATTTAATTCAAGATTTAAAAATATGATTTTTTGCCATTTTTCAATCTAAATTTTTCAATCTCTTGATTCAAAAATGTACACTGCAAGAGTACACTTAACATTTAGTCCCATTTGTATGATGAGGAGTGGCCATTATTATTATACAAGATTTTTATATAGCGCCCACAGTTTGCTCAGCACTTTACAAAATGAAGGCAGACATTAGTTACAATACAATTTTTGGTACAAGAGGAATCAGAGGGCCCTGCTTGTTAGTTTTACAATCTATAATTTGCTAAGGACAAAGCAAAAAGACAGGATACAAACACATTTTTACATTGTTGGATCTTGACAAGGTTCCAAGTAGAGCTTCAACATGCAACAAGAAGACATGAGAGTGAGACAAAACATTTTTTGAGCATTCAATTTAATGAAAACAACGAATAAACTGAAACAGGCTGTTTTTCAGCTGATCAAAAGTTTAGGACCACACCTCCAAAAAATTAAAAAATTAAACCCCCCCGAAAACAGAAATCCAACTTCCAAACATGAACTCAGTAATGAGTAACTCCGCCGTTATTGTTGATCACTTCAAACATTTGTTTCGGCATGCTTGATGCAAACGTTTCCATGAGGGGAGTGGGAACATTTCTCCAAGTAGTGAAGACAGCCGCACGAAGGCCATCTACTGTCTGGAACTGTTGTCCATTTTTGTAAACTTCCCTTGCCATCCATCCCCAAAGGTTCGCAATTGGATTTTGATCAGGGGAACACACAGGATGGGCCAAAAGAGTAATGTTATTTTCCTGGAAGAAGTTTGTTGTCCTGCTTTACAACTTTTTTGATCGTTTTTGGATAGGGAATACCTGTTGTCATTAGGGGGTACATCCCACCTGAGACGTCTAGGCACTAAATTAGCCTTGATGTATCTGTCAAAGGTGTTGATGTCCCACCATAGGTTCATCTTTTTCTCTAAACCATGTCCTAATTTCCGTATAAGATGTTCAACATTGCTATCGGTTTTGGGGTCATCGTTATTGAAAACCAGGTCAAGATTGACTTCTCGTTGTTCAATAAACGTGAAAATGTCCATAACTGCAGCTGGAGTGAAAGAGGGTAAAGTGACTCAAAGTGATAGGTGAAACTCCTGCGCTGAAATGGGTGAAAAGGGATTGGACCGTGGGAAAGGGGCCGTGGGAAAGGGGCACGGGAGGTATACTGCAGCAAACAAAGAATAGGTCTATCCAAATGGACAATAAAAGGTATACAACAAGTGATATTGTTTGCGCTGTGGTGGTGATGCCTAAAGGGTGATGGGAAAGGGGAAGTGAAGTAGTAAACTAGGTGAATACAATAAGTGACAAAAATGTATAAATATATAGAAAAAATTCCATAAAACACAATGTGAACAAAGTAACAGTAAATAACAGTGACCGTGTCATCTATAAAGATGTGTGGTGGACATAATAGAATGCATGGTCAAACTCAGTCCTGCAGACAAAACCAAATAAAAGAAGAGAGTCCAACTTAATCATGCAACTCGGTGCAGCAAGTGAAATCTGGTGTGAAGTCAAAAGGAGATGTTCCAGCAGCCAAATGAGTGAAGGTGCAATGGAGGATTCCAAAACATGCAGCCCACACCTCTAGTGATCCTATCAGCTTACCTCAAGGCTATCTGATATAGCCAGAAAGATAGGGCATCAAACTCTTGATGAATGGAAGCCTCAAATCCGATGGTGCATGGAAGGGGAAAATACAAAAAAACAAACATAGAGTAGTCCTGTCACCACTGGAGGGATTCCTGCTAGCAATCAAAAGATGTGCACTTACACAGAGTGGTGAAAGGGGGTGCCTATCTCCACGAGCAGCGAGCTCGTCAGGTGCTGCTCTGCTGCCGCTGTTTGGCTAGATGTTGATCCGCCGATACTCAAACGATGGTGTTTGAAACAAAAATAGGAGGGCACATCGCATAATACCGCAAAATAAAGATTTAATAAACAAAGCACAAAATAAAAACTCACATAAAGTCAGCTGAGGCGGTCATACATCCACGAGCAGCGAGCTCGTCTACCGTCCGTCAAGTGTAAAGGGTCCAGTGCTCCAATCCCGACGCGTATTCGTCACACCACGTGACTTCATCAGGGGATAGCACTTGGATACTGGTCTGAGTTTAAATAGGGTCTGCGGAATAGGACGCCCGGCGGCCATTTTCCCGAAGTCAGCATGCAATTCAGCTAAGGACAGCAAGCACTCCTCCTCGTACCGTCCCACCCAGGTGGCATCTAATCAAAGATGTCGTTAGGTCTCACAATGGGAGGCGTCCTGGTCTAGGCAGACCCGAATACAAACCAGACTCAGAATTAACATAATATATAAAAAAAAGGTGTGTAAAACGGAATGATAAAATATGGATGATTTAAACCACAAACACGCTCAGACACCCTCCATGGGATCCCAGCATGTCTAAATGGTAAACAGAGCCAAACTGAAAAATAGTAAAAATGCCTCTAATAGAGGGTTGTGGGGGAAAAAAAAAAACAAATGGACATCCTCATTGGGTGTAATGATGGATGGCAGGGATGATAGGAGATACAAAAAATAATACATAATAGTAAAATATGGGATAAAATATAAAAGGTAAAAAGTAAAAAATCTGTGAAATCAGATTAAGAATATACACATATATGCAAGTGACATACACATATATATATGGATATATACACAGAGGGGAGCACTCTCCCTCTGCTCAGGGAAAATTCTAACAATCCTCTACTGATGTAGAAAAGTAGTATGTATCGAGTAAAAAAACCGAACAGAGCACTGTACACAGCTGCACCCGACACACGGCTAACAAAGACCTACATGGAATGGTAAAGGACAGATCATGGCTAGGGATGAATGGAGCTAGGGAATATAACCTGGAAAGTCAAGAGGAAGGGATCCTAGAAGTCACTCAGGAAGCAGTTAAGGTCAAACTCAATATTGAGTCCTTTGGGCCTGAGAGTATCCATACAAAAGATATATTTGGATTCGAGCTGGCTCAGGGACCTAACTTTGTGACCCCCTCGCCATGGTCTGGAATAAGGAACTATCCCCCAAAATTTAAGCTGTGATGGATCTTTCCGATGAACTTTGGCAAAGTGACGTGATACACTGTGGTTAGTGAACCCGCTTTCTATATTCTTAACGTGTTCTTTAATGCGGATTCGCAGAAGCCGCTTAGTACGGCCAATATATTGAAGGCCACAGCTGCATTCTAGGGCATAGACTGCACCCTCTGTGTTACATCCAATAAAGTCTCTTACTTCATATTGTGTGTCATTGCTATTAGACTTGAATGTAGTGACTTTAATATTTGGTCGTTTAGTATGTATGCAAGAGTAACATCTTTTACAAGGGTAAAATCCTTTGCCAGTAAAGAAAGAAAACAATTTCTTCGGGGGATCTATCACACTCTTGACCAGTTGGTCCCGCAAAGTGGGGGCCCTTTTATAGATGAAGCTCGGTTTGTCTGGTAATAGGGCTCGAAGGTCCTTGTCAGCCTTCAGAATATGCCAGTGACGTTGAATAACCTTTTCTATCTTCTTAAACTGAACGCTGTATTCCATCATCACAGGTACCAAATCCTTCCTAATTGCCGGCTTCTTGTTTTCCAGAAGGTTGCTTCTTGGTAACTTAGATACTTCATCTATTTTTTCCTTGATATACGTATCGTTATATCCCTTTTCAATAAATCTGTCGCCAATTTTTTTGGCCTGAACTTGAAACTCGTCTAGCCTGGTACAGTTGCGTCTTAAACGTACCAGCTGGCCCTTAGGTATATTGAAGAGCCAGTTTTTATGGTGGCAACTAGTGATGGGGAGGTAGCTATTGCGGTCTACGTTTTTAAAGAAAGTCCTTGTGTCAAAAGTCCCATTATTCCTAGAAATTTCTAAGTCCAGGAAGGGTATGGTATGTCCTATCTGCCATGTCAATACGATATTTTTGGAGTTGATGTTCAAACTCTCAAAAAAGGCAACAAGGGACTGGTGGTCTCCTTTCCATAAGATAAAGATATCGTCGATATACCTTTTATATAGCAAAAGGTCAGTAGGCTGGTTGGTGAAAATCGACTCCTCTTCCCATTTAGACATGAAGAGACCCGCGACGCTGGGTGCGAATTTTGCCCCCATTGCCACCCGGTCTTTTGCTGGTAATATTGATTCTTGTACCAGAGGTGGCTATGTTTAAGACAGAAGTCCAAGCATTTGATAATGTACTTCCTCTGTACACATGGGAGCTCTGTATAGTTGCGAAGCCCCCATTTGGTGGAATCGCAGGCTAGATGATGGGGAATGATGGTGTAGAGTGACGATACGTCTGCTGTTGCCATCAAAAGTGGTACGGCCTCATTCGTCTCGTCCAGAAGTTGCAGCATGTCTTTCGTATCCTTAAGATAAGCGCGTGTATTCTGGACGGCCGGTTGAAGAAACCGGTCTACATATTGCCTAAGTCTGGCTGTGATGGAATCTATCCCGTTCACTATAGGTCTAAAGGGAGGGTTATCTTTATCGTGTACTGTAGCGTTGTCCTGTTAAACCCAGTCGTTACCACACAGACGAGGGCCCTCAGTCATGAGGGATGCTCTCTGCAACATCTGGACATAGCCAGCGGCTGTTTGACGCCCCTGCACTTCCTGAAGCTCCATTATTCCACTGAAGGAAAAAGCACGCCAGACCATTATGGCGCCCCCTTCACTGTGGCGCTTGGAAAATTGCCGCCAGTGTGCCCCATCAATTGCCGCCAGTGTGCCCCATCAATTGCCGCCAGTGTGCCCCATCAATTGCCGCCAGTGTGCCCCATCAATTGCCGCCAGTGTGCTGCCAGTTTGCCCCATCAAATGCCGCCAATTCTTACAAATGGGGGGGGGGGGCGCAGTTTGCCATCTTCGCTCTGGGCACCAAATGGCCTTGTCCCAGCACTGGAGCAGCATATTGTTTTTTGCTAGGTTTTAGGGTTTTTCTATTAGGAGACCGTTTCTCAGTGTGACCTGGATATGTGCGGTTAGGTATTAGATTGTAAACAGTACCAAAGATTTTATAGATAGTATAGACAGCAATGCGAGGCTTTCTCCCTGGTGTGGAGTGTTGTGCTCTCCCCCTCCCTTGGACTACAGGAGAGTCAGGATGCCCACTAACATACAGCTCCTTTCTCCATCTGCAATGTAGAGAGAGTCCTGACTCTCCTGTAGTCCAAGGGAGGGTATGAGCACAAAAAAAATACAAAATCATAATCATAAACAACCCAAAAATGATTTCTTGTGTCGCTCTGTGGTGCATTGTGGGTGTAACAATCTGTCACTGATGGTACTCTGCAGACTGACCAGCGTATTATGGAATGGGTGGAAGGAGTTGTCCAAGATAGAACATAACTTGAACAACATTCTCCTCTCCAACAACATCACTGGCCTTGCATATCAGTTTGGTGAGTCTGTTGGTGTCGGACACCCTAAGCCTGCTTGCCCAGCATGGCCCTGAATATAGGAGTGCGCTGGCCACCACAGACTCATAAAACATCTTTAGCATTGTTAAAAGGACCCCATTCTCCTCAAAAAGTATAGGTGGCTCTGGCCCTTCCTATAGAGCACCTCAGTGTTCTTGCTCCAGTCCAGTTTATTATCCATATGCACCCCCAGATACTTGTAACTCGCTACTACCTCCACTCCTTGGCTGGGGATTGGGGGAGAGAGAGAGAGAGAGAGAGAGAGAGAGAGAGAGAGAGAGAGAGAGAGAGAGAGAGAGAGAGAGAGAGAGAGAGAGAGAGAGAGAGAGAGAGAGAGAGAGAGAGAGAGAGAGAGAGAGAGAGAGACACAAGGTAAACATCAACCTGTATTGCTGTTGATAAGATGCATTTTTTGATCAAAGCCTTAATAAAAAAATAAAAAAAAGGGGGTGCTAGGTAGTACAGCATGCACAAAGCAGTGCTGCAGTAAAAGCATTACAGGTTCTTAAGATCTGAAGAGTTGGTTTTATGGCTGTAGAATGTTTTTATCATTTGCTAAATATTATATAGGATTTTACATTAATTCATAGTATCTGCACTGCTCAATTTGATATAATACATTTCATTTTCTTGGTGACTGCTTTGAGTCAAGCTTTTGAGGCAGTAATATGTAGCACGCCTTTTTCCAACAAACACTTTTTAGCTTCGCCATTACAAGAACCATCATTTCTGTAACAGGAAAAATAGGCAATAACTTGTACAAGATGTTATTACTTGCACACAAACCGAGATGGAATAGGGGAAACATGACCATCTGCCTTTCAGGTCCCTGGAGTGTTATTTTCTGCACACTATTCTATACTTTAAAGCTTGCTGTAGGCCTATAATTTACAGCATAGCAGAATAAACAGATACTAATAAAAAAAAGTCTTCTAGAGCCATCTAGTGTCAGATGAAAACAGTGCAGCATAATAGTACCATAAAAAAAAATAGTCATCGCTAGTATAAAAAATAAACATGCACGAAAACAAGGTAACATTGCCTATAAAATAGGTTGCTTCTCAGGTATAATAAAGGGGAGGGGGGGGGGGGGGGGGTCAGCCTTTAGACACCCAACAGCACACACCTAGACCTTTGAATATACCAACATTCCTCTTAGGATACCTATTGAGATTATTCACAGCATTGTCATTTTGGGGTAATATTTGGGGTAATATTTATACTATGCAACATCATCTTGTGACCACCAATATGTCCAGTTCATAGATTGAAACAATAACATCCTGGAAGCTATGCAACGGACTACAGGAAAAAAATCTAAATAAACAAAAGGGTGATAAAGCAAAAGTTAAGGAAAAAATTGGTCTGTGAAAAAAGGTATTCTTAAAGTGGTTGTGGTTTACAACCCCTTTAATGTACCCACATAACAATCCAGTCATCTGATCTATTCAATTATGCAATTAGAAAAAAATGATTCCTGCTGAAAACAGGCCAATAAAAACCGTAAACTGAGTTTGTACCAGGATCCCTTAATGTTTTATGGATGAAAAACCCCATGCAGAGAACAGAGTAAGGGTACATGATTGGAGTAGAGGACTGGGAGGCTTTTTTTTAAATCTCAGTACATTATAAATGCAAGAAAGCCTTAACCACTTCACCCCGGAACGATTTACCCCCATCCTGACCAAAGCATTTTTTGCGATTCGGCACAGATTTTAGCGACGTTGTACCCCCCCAAAAAATAAAAAGAGATGTATTTTTCCCACAAATAGAGCTTTCTTTTAGTGGTATTTGATCACTTTTTTTTTGCGCTATAAACAAAAGAGCAATACATTTTGAAAAGAAAAAACAAAACAATATTTTTTACTAGGGTTGTCCCGATACCACTTTTTTAGGACTGAGTAGAAGTACCGATACTTTTTTTAAATGTGTCCCCAAATGCAGCCATGTCCCCCACATAATGCAGCCATGTCCCCACATATTGCAGCCATGCATGTCCCCCACATATTGCAGCCATGCATGTCCCCCACATATTGCAGCCATGTCCTGTCCCCCACATATTGCAGCCATGTCCTGTCCCCCACATATTGCAGCCATGTCCCCCATACCTACAGTAGTAGATATGGGATATTGAAGCCCCCCATTTGTGACATCACATATATGTATTGTGCAGTTGCCATGAGATAAAAGATGAGGGGCCAAAGCTGCCAGCATCCCATTCTCTCCTAGTCCCCCTCTGAACCCCCCCCCCCCCCCGCCAGTACAAGGGCCCTTTAATAAACTGGTGACTATAGCACAGATCTGCCATCACTGGCCAAGCTGCAGCGTGACATGCGCGTGTACAATCACCATGCTGGGACTTGTAGTTCTCCAGCTCTGACATGCTCCCTGCTGGGATTGGTTAGAATGACCGAAGACAGAGCTCAGCATCAGTCATTTGCCCGGTACGGAGCTCATAGGTGGTCCAGAGAGGGGGGGCTTTGCATAACCAGCGAGACTATCCCCCGTATACACCAAGCACTGCCCGTACCTGTCACCAGAGGGGTCACCGCCGGGTTACGGAACCAAGAGAGCAGCGCACGCCGGTACACCATGGAGGCCGCCATCTTGGACGAGGACACGCCTCCAGTCTCTGGGAGAGTGACAAGAAGGGGGCGGATCTGCGGGCCAGCCAATAGCATGCCGTGTAGGGGGTCAGTGTAGGACTAGTAAGTCAGGGGAGAGGAGACGAGACACGATGGCGGCGCTGATGTTTAGAACGATTAGTCGGAGTTTGCTGTACACCGAGCACCGGGGACTGCAGCTGACGGGGGGGGGGAAGTATTCTATTTAGGTATCGGGGGTATTTGCGGGTACAAGTACTCCCGCAAATACTCGGTATCGGTCCAGATACTGGTATCGGTACAACCCTATTTTTTACTATAATAAATATCCCACATTTTTATTATAAAAAACACGTTTTCCCTCAGTTTAGGGCGCTAAGATTTTTTTATTATACCAAAATTTTGTAGAAGAATACATATCACAAGCGTATACTGATTAGGTTTACGCAAAAGTTATAGTCTACAAAATAGGGGATAGATTTTTTATTTTTTTTTGGCATAAAAAAACGCCATAAAACAACAGGATCCAATATTACAAAGTATATAGTACCTATTCGTTTATATGATACCTAGGCCATGGATTAAAGCCATCTTGACCAGGTAGCATCAAACTTACTCATGGAATTTCTTAGGGAGTATGTATGTTTTTCAAAAAGTATAATCCTATTGAGATCTAAAAACCACTCAGATACAGGTCAGAGGGGAGGGAGAGGTCCACTTAAGAGCAATCTGTCTATGGGCAACAAAAAGTGTGCGTGTCTTATAGTGTTACCAGTAGAGGAGGTATAAACGTATTACAGTATCCCAATAGGCATATAAGTGGTTCAGCCGGAATGTTAGTATCAATAGCCCATTTAGGGTACCTATCACCTCCGCCCAATATCTTTGAAAGTCTCGGTCACACCACTAAAGATGTATTAGTGTACCTGTATTACCACATCTAGCACAGGCTGGCTCAGATTTCAATCCAATTGCATACAGAAATTGGGGAGTTCTATAGACTCTATGGGGAATAAAGATCTGGGACAGTCTGTGTGATGGTGAAAGAAACACCCGGGGCGAGGACCGAAGAATATCATCACAAACCTCCCTCGGGAATAGGATGGGTATCTTTTTCCCGACCAGAGTGAATGGGAAAGTTTAGTAGAAACCTATCTGACAATACCGCATATGTAGCAGAGGTGAGACCTTTTATCGACCCTGCCTGTACCATCTTATCAAGAACAAGGATAGGGGGAAAAAAAATATCCTAGAAGAGAATTGGGCATGTAAAGCATGTCTTAGTTGGTGGAATTGATAGAAGCAATTAGATTGTAAAGAGAACTCTCCCCTTAGCTCTTCAAAGGATTTAAGTATACCGTTTTCATATAACTGAGCTAGAGTTGTTATTTCTAATTTCCCCCAGCTCTGAAAGCCTCTAAGGGCTAAAAATTGAGGAAGTCTATCATTTTACCACATATGAGTGTATCTAGTAGGATAAGAGACATCCACTATTTTTTTTTAATGGTATCCCATATTTTACATATAAACATGCTTTTCTTCTAATTTTAGTGAATGGCCCGTGTCTTATTAAATTCCCTTGTGCAGAAAAGTTGTATCCCTATTGTGGGGTCACAGTACTCTATTTTTACATTAAAATCATATCCCCTCTAAAGTGTCTCTTCTCCAGAGAGAATGAGTTCAATGGTTGCAGTCTTTCCACATAGCCGAGATTCTCCAGTCCCTTTATTAGATTTGTTGCCCTTCTCTGGACTCTCTAGTTCCAGTACATCCCTCCTGAAGACTGGTGCTCAGAACTGGACGGCATACTCCAGATGCAGCCGGACCAGAGACTTGTAGAGTGGGAGAATTATTTTTATCTCTGGAGTTAATCCCCTTTTTAATGCATGCCAATATACTGTTAGCTTTGCTTGCAGCAGCCTGACATTGCATGACATTGCATGCCATTGCTATACCTGTCATCTACTAAGACCCTTGGGTCCTTTTCCATCTTAGATTCCCCCCAGAGGTTCTCCCCATAGTGAGTAGATTGCATTCATATTTTTAGCACCCAAATGCAATATTTTACATTTTTAAACATTAAACCATTTGCAGTGTAGTTTCCCATCCCATTCATTTGTTTGGATCTCTTTGCAAGGTTTCCACTTCCTGCGTAGAAGTTATTGCCCTGCTTAGCTTAGTATCGCCCACAAATACGGAAATTGATCGGTGTATCCCATCCTCCAGATCGTTTATGAATAAATTAAATAGAATTGGTCTCAGGCCCTCCCACCCTCCTTCTTTGCAACCTACAAGAGGATGTGTAGGAAGTTCTTGTGGGGGTCTAAAGCTCCCATAATTAGCTGGATGAATCTGGTGCTGCCTAAAGCAGAGGGAGGTATTGGCCTCCCGGACCTGCACAGGTATTATTGGGCGAAACATCTCGCGAGGGTAGTGGACTGGCGAGTTCACGCCCGATGTAAAGACTGGGTTCACTTGGAAAACCGGGCGACGGGAGAAGACCTGGGGAAAATTCCCTGGATTTCTAGGAGGCATTGGAGGTCTAACGTCTTATCTCATCCACTAATAGGGGCTACCTTGTTGGCATTCACAAAGGCCTGTGATAGGTTCGGAGTCTCAACAACGGAATGCGGATTGACCTCGCTTAGGGGTAACCCGGATTTCGTCCCAGGACAGGATGGGGGATACTTGAGGCATGAGTGGCCACATGATGAGATTCTGGCCAAACATTTCTTCTCCAAGGATGAATTTGTATCCCTGAAAGACCTCGAGAAGAGGTCTCTGACCAAGAGGTTTCCTTTGTTTGCCTATTTCCAAGTGAGGCACTTCCTGAATGACCCGAAAGTTAGAGGGTCTTTTACAAAATCGCCCACGACCTTTGAGTCACTATGCTTAAGTGAGTCACCCCAACGACATGATATTTCGATCCTGTATGCGTCCATGTTTAGAGGACCCTTTGCCTCTGTGCAGGCGGAGCAGGCCTCCTGGGAGGCCAAACTGGATAGACCGATTTTGGCGACAGATTGGGACAGGGTGAACTGGTTCATCTTCAAGGGCTCATTGAACGTGGGCATACAGGAAAATGGTTACAAGATTAGGACACGGTGGTATAGGACGCCGGATGTGGTACACAAATTCTGCCCTACGGTCTCAGATCAATGCTGGAGATGTGGACGAGCTTTAGGCACCTTCCTCCACATTTGGTGGGAGTACCCACTAATTCGACCATATTGGCAGAAGGTACATGACGTGATAACGCCGGTTTCTTCGCTACCCCTGGAGTTTTCATCAGCACAATATCTGCTTCACCTTTCCGTTGTCCCCAAAAAACGATATCGCAATTCTGTAGCAATACATATGGTTAACGCTGCTAGATTATGTGTTCCTGTACACTGGAGAGCTACGGTACCACCGACCGTAAAAGAGTGGGTGGCGCGCGTTGACCGGCTTGCAGCGATAGAGGAACTGATATATACAGCCCGAGATGACATTACAAAGTTCACTTTTGTTTGGAGTGAGTGGTTTAAATTCCGAGGCTCAGCAGAATACCAAGCCCTGACCCAGAATCCGAATGGATCTGGACGTAGCGAAATTGCCTGACTGGCGTCTGCCTTTCTTATGCACCCTTGACCTGTAAATGTACAGGTCAATAGAACATGGACGGCGAGGGTAGAGGGCCCCCCCACTTCACCCCCCATTAGGCTGTGAGTTGACACCTCTTCCCCCCCCCTCCATTCTCTTTTTCCTCTTTCCCTCCCCCCTCTCTCTCTTCTTTCCCTTTCCCGGTTATCCTTTTCTCTCTCTCTGGTTTTTTTTTTTTCTTTCTTTCTTGACCTCTTTTCTGTCAACGTTAAGGGACTTGGGTGGGAGGGTCGGCCTCCCACCCATCCCCCTCATTCATCCTTTTCCATGTGAGAGGATTCATGCGACAGATAAGGGACTGGGTACTGCTACCATGAATCGGGGCTAGCATGAGGTCATACGGGCCTGACAGGTCGTCCATATAGAGGGTTCTCCTAGAGATTTCTATGTTGCACATTGCCCTTAAGAAACACATGTGGGACTTGGTTACTGTCGCTAAGTGTTACAGTAGTACTTGCTTGGGGCCCCTCTCTTGGGATCTTGGCCTATGTCCCTATGGTACACATTAGACTGTGGGTTTATCTCTGTATTCTTATGTTATTTTTTTGATGGTGCTGTTTGATGTATACAGTTATCACCTTGTATTTTCCACAAAAAAAAAGAATTGGTCTCAGGACAGAATTCTGGAGGAATTGTAAAAAAATTGTGCATAGAGAACAAAATAAGCAGCCATTACGTCAATAGACATACAGTGCAAAATGGAAATAAAAAATAAAAAAGTGTGGCTCTAAGTGAGCAACTGAATAATGTATGAACCTGATAAAAGGTAAAAATAGGCAGTGCAAAATTGAATGAACAAAACCAAAAAAGATGAGAGTAAATACCGTATTTATCGGCGCATACCGCACACTTTTTTCCTCCTAAAATAAGGGGAAAATTGTGGGTGCGCGATATACGCTGATACCCGCTTTGCGCGCTCAGTTTGAACGCCTCCGCCGACATATACCGAGTGCACATTCGGCCAGGCTCGGCTTCGCTCGTGCTCACGCTCTGTGACGTTTATGCGTGAGCACGAGCGAAGCCGAGCCTAGCCGAATGTACCCGAGTGTACTGCACTTGGTATATGTCGGCGGAGGCGTTCAAACTGAGCGTGGGAATTCGCCTCGAGACATCGCTGGAGGAGCCGGGAGGACACCACTGGAGCCGAAGACTGGCGCCGGACCGGACGATGGACGCCGCGTAAGACCCCAAAACTGTAAGTAATAAAATGTTTTTTTTTTTTTTTACATGTCCACATTAGGGGTGCATGCTATACCCTGATAAATACGATAATTAACGATAATTAACATTTAATGGTAAAAAAGGGGGTTTACACATACAGCAAATCTGATAAAACAAGCTTGTTTTTATTATGAGCAACAATTCCAAGAGCATTTACCAACGCGTTTCATCCTATTGGACATTACCTGGCTCTTGGAATCGTTGCTTTTATTTACACGCTTGCTTTATCGAATTTGCTGTAAGTGTAAACCCCCTTTTTTTACCATTAAACGTCAAACAGTATCACACTATGTGCGGATCATTTGGTTTTCATGCACACTATTTGATGCGATTAATCGCATGTTTTGGAGTCCATCATGGATACCTGACAGTCTTCATTCAACGTTGGGTGGACCCCTTCCTATGCCTTGTACACAGGATCAGTTTTCCCGATGGGAAAACTGTGAGGAGTGTGCATGCTCCTCTCAGTTTTTCCAATGGGAAAACTGCCCAAAAACTGCAGAAAAAAAAAAAAAAAAAGGAGAACCAGATTTTTGTCCGGTGGTTTTTGGCAGTTTTCCTATGGGAAAAACCGAGATGGAGCATACACACGGCTGGAATTCCTGGCCAAAGCTCCATCGCAGTTTTTCTGTCCAGAAAACCGGCAGTGTGTAGGGGAAAGACTGGAAATTTTCCCGTCAGAAGTCCCACACATGTGTATGGGGCATTACCATTTTTCCAGTGGTGGGAGTTCCTGTTTGAGATCATTCCATCAAGAGTGCATGTTTAAGATACGTGTGTCCATCGAATCTGGTAAGCGTGAACATTTTACCATTTTGACTTCATTTTCAAGATTCATTCCGGATTATCAAAGAAAGACCTTTCCACTTTATTGTGAAATCTAATGGACCTTCCATAGATGTTTATTATTCACTTTGGACTTTTACGTTTTGGTTTTGTCCACATTCAATTTTGCACTGTCTATTTTACCTTATCAGGTTCATAAGTTATTCACTTGCTCACTTAGCACCACACTTTTGTTTTTAAGAACCCTGGGGTACCAGAAAAAGCGTTCCACAGGGTAGACGGGGGACTCATGCTACAAACACTAGAAAAAATGGGTTTTGGGCAGAAGATGATGAAGTGGATTAGGACTCTTTACCAATCCCCGACAGCCAGGATTAAAATAAATGGTAGCCTTTCTCAAGCCTTTATGATGAAAAACGGAACAAGGCAGGGGTGCCCCCAGTCACTATTTGTCCTCTCCATCGAACCTCTGCTGTCCAGGACTCGTAGATGTCCAGACATAGAAGGAGTTCAAATAGAAAAGGAGGAACACAAGTTATCTGCTTTTGCGGACGACGTCTTTTTTACTTAGTAAATCTTAAAACATCAATCCCAAAACTACTTGATTTATGTAGACAGTATTAAATGTCACTAAAACTGAAATATTGAATGTAAATACACCTAGGATAGACGAACAATTATTAAGAACAAAGTATCAGTTTCCTTGGGTGAAAGAGCTCCAATATCTAGGGATTAAATTAGCAAATTCAATTAAAAAGATCTACGAGATTAATTATATTCCACTCATTGACGAAATTAAAGCAGAAATAAAAAGGATAAAAAATAGATCAATCAGGGCGAATCAATTTTTGTAAAATGGTACTTCTACCAAAAATGTTATATAAATTCCAGATGATTCCTATTACTCTGCTAAAAGTATTGTTTATGACCCTCAAAAATATGATTATGAAATACATATGGAGAAATAGGAAACATAGAATCGCTCTTCAGACTCTAAAACAACCTAAAAATAAGGGGGGACCTGCAGTACCCGATATTAAAAAATATTACAACGCAGCAGTACTGTCGAGGGTAGTGGAGTGGGCCAGAGGCAATAAAGAAAAAAGGTGGGTTAGTTTAGAAAATGCACTATCGAAGGTGAAATTAGAAAAAATAATCTGGAACCCCACCCAATTTAGGGCACTGGACATGAACTTACACAAGATAACAAGAAATGCACTTAAAATTTGGGACACAATATATAAAAAAAAAACGATAAAGAATATAATTCACCCCTTATTGCACTGAAGGACAAGGATTGTTTTGCACTGGGAGGAAATTGGATTAAAAAAGACACGGCACAATTAAGGGATGTTATAAAGGATGGTCACCTAATATCACTAGAGGATTTAAAACAAAAACTATTTTTTATGACAATAAATAATTGGAGGTATCAACAGCTAGGTCATTTTATCCAAAAATTACCACAACCATTAAGGTCAGGAGAATAGTTAACAGAAATAGAAAAACGTTGTTCTTCAGAAAGTTCCAAAGTTTCAAAAGGTATACAAGATTCTACTGGAAATGGACGAGCAGGGGATACCACCCTTTATTAAAAAGTGGGAGAGGGAACTAGGGACACAGAGGGATAGGATCACAATAAAGAAAATATTGAAATTGACACACACCTCTGCGGTCAACAGTCGGACGGCGGATATGAATTTTAAATGTTTGACTGGGTGGTATATAACACCAGATAAACTGAGCAAATTTAAAGACGGGCAATCAGCAGACTGCTGGAGGGGCTGCAGGTCCAGTTTAGAGGGTGATAAAAGGAGTCAAAATAAGAAATGGGATAACTGGAGGATATTCAAAAAGTCCTGGAGCTATGCTGAAAACCTACGGGAGGGCACCTAAAGAGACTTGAGAGAGAAACGGGCTATTTTCAGGTGAAAGAGTAAAATAAAGGTGACAACAGAAGGAGGAGATAAGGGGGAGGGGGTGGAAGGGGGGGGGCAATGGGAGAGATGTTGAATAATTGAAAGGGAAATGTATTTTGTCAAAACTGTGAGGCCGCGTACACACGATCAAATCTGTCTGCTGGAAACGGTCTGACAGACCGTCTCAGCAGACAGATTCGATCGTGTGTACGGGCGAGCAGACGGATTTGGCCAGCCGACAGATTTTAAAGCACGCTTTAAAATCTGTCTACTGGGAATCCGTCCGCCCGACATGTCTGCTGGTTAGGATGATCAAGGAATGCATACATGCTGCAAAAAATTTGCACCAAGTCGCATCTACATACCCACCAGGCATCGTACCAAATGCAATTTGTTCTACAGCTCTGTTGCCTGAGTCATGAGCCTTAGTACTAGGGCTTTTCTGCTGCTGTATAGTGCCGATTTAAATAGAGCCTCCCAGTGTTCTTCTCTATTCGTGGGCTCTACTTTTGTATGTGTAGTGGGTATCCAGCTTGGCAAAGAGCCAAGAGCTGTTGATCAGGACAGAGTATGGTTTTAAGCCAATCGCATTGTGAGATTGGTATCTGTGTATTTCTAGGCTTTAAAGTAAACCTTTAGTAATTAATACTGTAGGCCGACAGACAGCAGGCTCTTTAAGGGGTCAAAGATCCCCTTTGCTAAACTGCTTCCCAAGAATCCTATAAAAGCCTGCACTTCTCTGTATGAAAAAAATGGACAAAGCAGGGACCTGTTGGCGATAGTGGTTCTAGATAGTACAAGGGGAGAAAGGAAGTTGGTGGAAATAAAAATAAAAAATAAAACACATGCAATAAAGGACAGAAAATATTAATTCATACACACTGGCTACTAGGACCTGCTCTGGATTGAGTATATCCTTCCTCTTCTTCTGCAGAGTCTACTCCATGGTCGCCTAAAATAAAAGAGAAAATACATTTTGTAATAAAAAAAAAAGTCATTAATAAATGGTGTCAATAAGCTGCCATTAATATAGAGGAGTGCTCAGACAACGAATGCTACAACATTCAGCTCCAAAACCAACTCTGGGGACTTCTAGGCCACAACCAGCCCAGCTGTTTCCTGCTGTCAAAGCATGAAGTTCAGTTGGAACATTGGTCAGCATTACCACTTCAAAGCAAACTGAGGCTGCTGGCAATATTTTTTTTGTCAAGAAGCAACAAGTGTTCCTGTAAACCAACCTATTTGGCTGTATTTATCCTGTTACCCTGATGTTGAGACAGCATTTAGAGGGCTTAAAGTATAGTATGGCACCCATGTCTATGGGGCTTAGTGGTTCAATGAAAATAAAATAGAACAGCATTTGTAATGGATAAGGAAGCCCAGTTCCTATTCTCCATAACAAATAATTTTATTCCAATGGATTTTCATGGTTCTAAGCAGTATAAAAAGGATGAAAAAAACAATATAAAATTAGCTTCTAGTACAAAAAACACATTTTAAACGTTACAGACGATAGCGTTTAACAATGCTAATTGACGAGGATTGACGAGGACTGGCGAGAGAGCATGCTGAAGGTTTCCTCTCTATTAAGGCTCAAATTAAAGCGGTATCCAATTTTTTTTGCAATTCACAAAAAAAAAAAAAAAAAAAGAAAACGAAAACCGGCACTTGGCTCCCGCTGAATGATAGCTTGTTTAGCAGCTTGGGGTGGAGGAGCTAAGGGGTGGGGCTACTTATGACATCATCAGCCCAGCATGCCCTGGGGGATGTCATACTGGGGCAGGATCAATGAAAATTCCCTGATGAAGGCTGGTTTTGAATTGGTCGAGTCAGCAACTTATACAGTTCTGAGATCATGTGTGAGATTGGTGTTCGAGCAGCGCAAAGTCGTTCAAACTGCATTAATAAAGAATAGCCAAGCTTGTGTCAAGAAAAAGTGATGCAATTGTCTACAATGCCTTATATCCATGGGAAATCTCCCAAAACTGTACCTCAGCGTTTCTGATGGGAGTAGCTGTCAGGAACCATGAAACAGTTGACAAAAAATTACAATAAAAAAATGCAGTAAAAATCTTTTAACAAAATGGTACCCGTAGTAAAAACATAGCCAGGGTTCGGTAGCCAAATCGTGTAGTCAGAACAAGCAAAGAAATAAGGATGCCAGAGATCAGCGTAGTCAGAGGCAGCAGACAAGATCAGGAACCAGAAGGGCGACGTCAGCCAGGCAAGCCTTCAACAGGAAGAAAGCAGAGAGTCTCTACATATCTTGACCAAGACGAAAGCATTGAAGAAATGAACAAGGCAGTTTAAATAGCCAGAAGGGGCTAGCTGTGGGCTTGATCAATGAGCAGGAGATGATCAACAGGTGAGTCATGTGGAAAGATGAGTAATCGGCAATTAACCAACAGCTGAGCAACCTAAAGACAAAGAAAAAAGGATAGCCGCACTCCAAAACCTGATGGGTGGTCTTTTATTCAATAGACAGCATGTACAAAAATAGGGTCACAGCAGTAGAAACAAGGAACAGCCGACGCGTTTCGCACTGGATCAGTGCTTATTCATGGCTAATGAAGCATTAAAACTGTTAGGTATATATATACCTAACAGTTTGTCTTCATTTGTCTTCATTTTGCTTAGTGCACCGCCAGCACCCTCGGTATCCTGCACCACCTGTAACCATTTAGTGATCCCACCTGGAGCGGTGACTCCTTTCTCTCTAGCTGAGCAACCTAGATGGGAGGACTGAGAGCCCAGTCCTGACAGTACCCCCCTCCTTAACAACCCCTCTCCCTCAGAGGACCACATCTATGGAAAGCAAGGAGGATGACAAGAGCATACATGTCCGAGGAAGAGACCCGAGAGCATTGCTTTGGAACGAACCCTTTCCAATGAACCAGGTACTGTATGCACCCAAGGAACCTATGGGAGTCAAACGATTACATCTCATACTCCTCGTGATTCTCAACCTACACTGGGCAAAGACGTGGTACCAAGGTGGTTAAGCGGTTGCACACCAAAGGTTTTGATAGGTAGACATGAAAAACATTTGAAATACGCAGGTTAGAAGGAAGGTCTAATGCGCAAGCCACTGGGTTGATCCTACAGAGAATACATCATGTTGCCAGTTTCAGTGATGGAACACGGAGAGGTTACAAGATGACAGCCAGACCTGTAACAATGACCTGTGATGCCCAGAGACTTTTCAGGGATGGGGGGATACTCCTGTGCCAGCGTCCCTAAGGACTCTTGGGTCTAGGGTCACCCTGTGCCCCTTTTGGGCATAGGGTGGCTGATAAATCATAATTCATGTATTGCAGAAGATGGGACAGATTACAGGTAATTTCATGTTGACCTACGACCGGTCAATAAGAATGACTCTTTCAATGCTTAACCCAGGCTGTTGAGATGCTAAGTGAGTCGGGCTTCTGAAAGACCTTTCATTGTGTATAGATGTAGTGCGACTCTAAAGGTCAGACGTCTCTCTTCAGGTGTATTGAATTAGCATGTCAATTATATTTAGTAAAGGAATGTGTTTTTTGTAACAGGTGAGGGGAACTTGTCAAGCTGTATGCGGAGACAGATGTCTGTCTAAGATGTGGAATGTGACTTCTCAGGTGTAGTAATTAGGTCATGTTAAAAATGTCAAATTGGGGTAATACTGCGCTGTCAAGGTAAAATTCACATTAGAAATTGCAAGCAGCTGATATAGTGAGATACACACAAACAAACCATTAAAAAGAAAAAAACAAGCTGCGCAACCAAAAGAAACTCTATAGTGATAAAGAGCGATACCAAACAGTAATAATGATCTATAAAGTC
The DNA here is from genome assembly GCA_029574335.1 of Rana kukunoris. Lineage (NCBI taxonomy): Eukaryota > Metazoa > Chordata > Amphibia > Anura > Ranidae > Rana > Rana kukunoris. Next base: position 336,837,632 of record CM056049.1, on the reverse strand, counting down.
CATCCAACTATCATTTCAAGTGGAAGAACATCTGATGGTATTAAATCGGCAGAGAAAATCCTTATGTTCAAGCAGATGGTGACATCACAAACAGGAACCTCAGAAAAGTGCAGACAGATAGGCAAGACACCTCCACCGATGGAATACACTGTCCCTTACCGGAGAGGGAAGATCCCAACTAGAGACCTTCTGACCGCAGATGGCTTTCTCCCCAGCCAGGGGCTTCTATGGCACGAAGTTCAATGGTCAACAACTTCTCCCGTAGTGGACAAGTGATCAATGTTGATTGATGCCAAATTATGAGAGAAAAGGGTACACAGTGTAAAACCATTTACCATTTATTAAAAGTATTAAAATTGCACTTACAAAAAAGTAGGTAAAAAATGCTTGTAAATATAGCCGGCTGGCTAGCACAACTCGATATCTCCTGGACACGATTTGCGGTTCTGAGCGTCAGCACGCCGCCTCCCTACGCCGTTTCGTCTAAACAGACTTCGTCCTGTTTACTGTTTGGTATTGCTCTTTATCATTATAGAGTTTCTTTTGGTTGCGCAGCTTGTTTTTTTCTTTTTACATGTTAAAAATGTCAGCCTGGTGCCGAAATGTCTGGATACTGATTAGTAATTAGCCCATCTGAAGGTGTATTGAAGCCTCAGTGTGTGATGAGGGGGGTGTTCCTTTCATGCTTGAACTGTATAAAAAGCTGAGAGTGTACCATTAAAACATTCATTCATTTGAAACCAGAACCCAAAGCTGTGTGTCTCGGTTATTCTGGGGAATTGATATGGACCGTGTCTGCTGGTTTGTCGGATAAGCTGTCTTGGGTGGATGAAAGATCGTAAACGGTGGTGACCGTTACAAGTGGTGGCACAGCAGTGGAATGATTCCATTGCCAGAGAAACAGCTACAAGGACACAGGACAATGGAGACGCTGTATGAACGGCTGAAGCTCTCTTCCCTCATTGACTTACTGGAGAGCCGGAGCAGATCGGCCAGCAACCGTAAGAAAAGGGATATTATCGCAGAACTTGTCGAAATGGATAGAGATGAAAGGCCCGGCGTAACAGACAGGACACCCGAGAAAGAAAGTTTTGATCGGGCTGTTAAACGTGGACTGGCACAGTATGGTCCTAATCCTCCACCGGAGATCATAGACCTGGTTAAAGCCGCTGTGGATGCCACTTGGCTACATCAAAGAGGTGCTGCAGCAGCTGAAGTCACAGCAGCATCAACTGAAGAGAGATACAGATACCAGTCTCCATGGAAGAGGATTTCAGAAGGAGGTTACAAAAGATGCGGATACAGCACAGAGGACCAGTATCAGAGGAGGCCCTGCTGGGATGGTCGGATGCTATTCGTTGCCAACTCTGGAAGGAAGGGCTAGCTCTGGAGCAGCGACACCAGGGGAAGGCCCTCCCCTCCATCCATGTAAGGTACTGGCCGCAGTATGATGCACGAATTCCGTTGTTGGGGGAACAACCGAAGCAGGAGTGGACAGCCGAGTTAAGCAGGCTGATCCAGGCAGAGATGCAATTGGACGAAAGCTACAGAGCCCTCCAGTGGTATGTAGCCCAAGAGTGCCCGTGGTCAGCGGATGACAGCCCCAGAGAAGGCTATGACTATGATGGCCTGGGATTGTTGTATTGGAGGAGGTCCAGTGATCCAGACTTCGGGGATGATTGGGAGTGGCGCTTGGAGGACAAAATGGAGCACAGAGAGGAAAAATTGAATATCTCGGAAGGGCAAAGGAAGATTTGGAGTATCTGGCCATTCAGGAAAGGGAGCTGGAAATCGCTTACAGACAGCTGCTAGACTCTGCTCAGCAGCAGAGTGGGGCTCTCGTTGCCTGGGACTATGAGGAAATTTTAGAAGACAACTGAAATCCTGGCTGATGAATCGGCAGTGGAAAATCTGAAGATTGCCATCCCTAAAGCCGAAGCGGATGATGTGGAGTTCCAGGGAGCCGGGGCAGTTGGCCCCTCTCTCCAGCAACAAGCTGAGGTTGTAAAGCTTTTACTCCCAGCTGAATCACTGGCAGCGGGGCAGGATGCTGCTGACCACTGCATTTTGAGCTGACATTGGGGGATGGGACTGTGGTCTCCCCTCACAGCAACCCAGCGGAAGAGCTGGCAACAGAGCAGAGTGCCACAAGCCTCTGCTCTCAACTAACAGAAGGGGGAGTTCCTGCGGTAGTGGATGGGACTTCAGTCTTCACTAAGACAACCCCAGAAAATGGTGCGGCACTGAGACAGGAGGATGTCGGCTTTGCTTTGCAAGCACCGGGGGATTTTCACCTACCACCAGTGGATGGGACTTCAGTCTCCACTGGTATACCCCAGGGATGGGGGGGCAGTTGGCCCAGATCCCCAACAGCATGATGGACTGAGCCCAGTCACCCTGTCTTTTCTCCAGCGGCTGAAGAAGGGGCAGTCCAGGCCTCTCCCCAGCGGCAGGCATGTTCTCTGAGAAAGGCAGAGGTTGGCGGGGTGAGTAATTCTCTGTTTGGAGCAATTTATTTGGGGTACGGTATGGATACCAGCATTGGAGGACTGGAATTACTGACTAACTTCGGAGTCAACCCGTTTTGGGTTCCCTCCAGTGTCAGTCTCCCACCTGAAATAGTTTTTTTTAGGACTCTCCATCTTCAGCCCCATACACACTATCAGTTTTCCTGCAGGTTTTTCTCTTCAGGTTTACCAAAACCATGTAGTGCAAGGGCCTGTCTGATTGCATACAAATTGAAACTCTTAGGCCCCATACACACGATTGAAACTCTTAGGCCCCATACACACGAGCGGACAGATTTGTTCAAATCTGTCCGTCCGACAGATTTGAACAAATCTGTCTGCTGGGATTTTGGTTTGCTCGTGTGTACACACAAGCAAACCAAAATCCCCGCCAGCAGACGGCGCGCTGACGTGTCGGTGACGTGTGACGCCGCCCGCCACGTCACCGCACCAGGAAGTAAAACACTTCCGCGCATGCGCCGAATCCATTCGGCGGCGGTGCGGGACGACATGTCTGCTGGTAAGTGTACTAACCAGCAAACATGTCGGGCGGACAGATTCCCACCCGATAGATTTCAAAGCATGCTTTGAAATCTGTCGGGTGGACAAATCTGTCTGCTCGGCCGTACACACGATCGAATCTGTCTGCTGAAACGGTCCAGCGGACCGTTTCCAGCGGACAGATTTGATCGTGTGTACGAGGCCTTAAAGTTTGACCTTATTAGATGGTTTTGGTAAACCTGAAGAGAAAAACCTGCAGGAAAACCGATAGTGTGCATGGGGCTTTCCTCTAACTTCGTCACTGTACCATGACAACTGGGTCCACCCAATCCGCAATGTGCCGAACCAATAAGCCCAGTAAACAACACACAGTTCAATGCTTAAGGTCTTTGTGACAGATAGCCCTCTCTAGCCTTCTACTAACTGAATCCCCTACCACCAGGATCTGTCTTTCCTTACCCTTGCCCCTGCCCTCATTGGAGGAGTTTTTCCCCTGGCAACTAGGGGCATTGCTCTGCTCCAGCAATGCTGGTCCTTGACTGGTTTCCCCAACATCATGCAACAGGGTGCACTTATTGAGATGTTCCAGCCCAGGACTGACCTCCTTACCTCTTTCCCCTCTACTCCGCCTGTCACCCAACTACTCTACTCTGGTGCCTGCATCCCTGTATCTCCACCTGCTTCTGTGCTGGCCCCTGCCAGTACCTGTCGGATACGTTCCAAACTCGCTTTCAGGTTGGGACTGGCTTTGCAGTGTTTGCCTGCTGCTTCCATAGATTCAGAACCTGAGCGTCCAAGGAAGCAAAGTGCTCACATTTTGTACAGCAGTATTCCACCTTGATTGAATGCTCAAGGAACGCATACATGTCAAAAGATGTGCACGAGTCGCATTTCCATACCTGTTGGACATTGTATCAACCCAATCTTGATCGTCAGTGCGGAACCAGCTGTCAGAGATAGCTGGGACTGAAAGACACCAGCTAAACTAAAGTTAGGTGCTTACGCATCTGTGCGGTGCGTTTTTTCGTTTCATTATGTTTATTGAAGTTTAAAGTAGTACAATGGTTATACAAGTAAAGGAAAAATATTGAAGAGCGGTAGTCATCTACAATAATGGGCAAGCTTATAAACATTAAGAACATCCCGTACAAGTATGAGTTCGGTACATCTTGATTACAAAACCAACTGTAATATATAGCTTTACAACTCAATTGGGCTAATACAAATGCAGCCCAGGGTCAATTGGTTCGTGTGCTGACCGCTCCCAAATAACTAATAGACAACAATAATCTATATTTGAATCTGAGAAGAAAACAAAAACTTTAGGTCAAGTATATCCTCAAGGGGTAGAGGATACCAAGGAGAGAACAGAGAGGAGAAAGATTAGAGGAATATAGGAAAGAAAGAGAAAAGGATTACAGTAAGGATGAATGGTACGCCCCCACTTCCCAGGGGACTAAGCCCCATCTTCTGATCAGTGTGCATTTGTAAGGTAAGCGATCCATGGGTCCCATATTTCAGTAAACAAGGCGACCTTGTCATTTAGAATAGCCGATAGCCTCTCGTTAACCATTATCCAGGACAATTTAGATTTCAAAAGATGAAAGGGGACAGATGGGGATCTCCAGGATTTTGCTATGGAGATTCTAGCTGCTACAAAGATAAAGGCTATCAATTTACGTAGATGTTTAGATGTGCCCTCCACCGGACGTCCCAGCAGCGCCTGCAGGGGTGATTTAGTAAGATTCACCTGGGTCAAAGAGTATATAAAGTTATATGTGCGTATCCAAAAACGCCTCACCCTTGGACACGTCCACCATATATGATACATTGTGCCATCAGTGGCGCAACCTCTGAAGCACTGCGGGGACGCCCCCTGTACAAAGGCCGCCACCCTCGCCGGAACCATGTACCACCTCATCAAAACCTTGTAATTAGCCTCAATCAGTGAGGTGTTAACATATGACTTGGAGGCCGTTAGTGACAGTTTGTGCCACTCGGTGACATCCAATGTGGTGCCCACATCTTGTTCCCATTTTTGCATATAAGCCATCTTTTGAGTACTAGAGGACAGCATGGTGTACAATATGGAGATACAGCTGGTGCGGTGCGTTTTTTGAAGGCAAAGTTTACACATTCAGTACAATGTAATTCAGCCAACTTGAACATGGTTATTTTGGATAAGCAATCTGCATCACAGGCTGGAGCCTATGGCAAAATGTAAATTCCATTTACTTTCTGTAATTCTCTTGTATAATACCTATAAACTGTAATATTATATATACGCACACACTCGAGCCGACCTGAATATAATTTTACCACAGAAAAAAAAAAAAATAGGAAAACTTATGGACTTGAGTATAAGCCTAGGGTGAGAAATGCAGCAGCTACTGTAAGTGGAAAGAGGTTTAACACTGCCCATCTGCAGCCTCAGTGTGCCCGATATCCCGCTGTGACATGCAGTCTTAACTGCATACAGCAGCCATCCATTGTAACAAAGCCCTGCCTCCTCTTCGTCTGACGGAACACTGATTCAGTTTCCCAGCAAGTGTTCAGTGATCCATCTATCACAGATGAGGACAAGGAGGTGGCGGGCTTTTACACTGGATGGCCGACTGCTGCATGTCACAGCGTGAGATCAGGCTGCAGATGGACACAGTGAGGCAGGGAGACTAGAGTATAAGCCGAGGGGGTTTTTTTCAGCACAACAAAAAAAAATGTGCTGAAAAAACGTATGTATATACACGGTATATATATTTGTGATTATAGTTCTTTAAGCCGTGGGCATAGTTTAGTAGATGTGGAGACCCCTGATATTACTGCATGGAAGAAAATACACAACTAAAAGTATAATTATGCAAAAACTGTTGTGTTCTTACCCTGAAGAATTCTGAGCAAATTATCATCAGTTTCCATTTCCACTTGCTCCAGGCAGAGACGCTTGATTTCATCAAGAGGCAAATCCTGTTAAAATAAGGTTTCAGGGGGAAAAAAATAAAAAAATTTAGTTTTCCCAAACCACAGTGTATCACAAAAGTTAAAACCAATAAAAATACATACAGTACTGTGATCTTAGGCTACTAAAGTAAAAGATAAAAATAAACAGTTTTAGATGCAATACTCATCTTCAGACCAATGATGTCCTCTGCAGTAATCCTTACCACCACTGGATATCACTAAGATTCTAGGCTGCATGACATCTAGCCTCGGCTAAGACCAGGCTATCATGGACACATGTCAATGACAGAATCGCTTACCATGCTTCACAAAAGACAGCATACAGTAAAAGTTCTTCTCCCCAACTAGCCTTGATTTCCGTGGACAAAAACATTGAACTCCTTGCTATAGAAGACCCCAATTACCGCAGTCTCTTCATAGCTGCAACATTCCCTATAGGATTTGTTTTCAGATATTTTAAAGCATACGATTTGATGCAAGATCACCACAAGCTATTATTCGGTTCCTTAAAGAAGGAACATTAAGGTCCTAACTGCATATTCAGCTTTGCCCAGTAAGATGGGTGCCCTGTCTGACCTCACAGCAAGTCTTAAGCTGGGTATACACTAGCAAAAAAGGAAAAAAAATAAAAATAAGCACTTGCAATGCCACATCCATAAATTGGAGAAGGGACATGGAAGGCTACTCCTTACAGTAACCATATGTCAGACTTTAAAAGGCATGGAAACAATGGAGAAGTATCAAAAAACAATATTTATTGAAAAAAGTACATAGTATAGTCAGTGCCCAAACGTTACAAGTCATGTGGAAATGATACAGTTTGTACAGTGAGTCCTTGTAAGTCTGTTTTTCTCCGTTTTTTCAGGACACGATCAAGGTTCAAAAGAGGTAAAAAGAGAACAAGTCTCACCATCTTAAAATGAACTGATTCTCATGTACAAATATCCGAGAAAAACTGAAAGTTTGAGAAATATGGAAGCTGCAGAAAAACCTACTGCACGCTGTGTACCTTAGCAAACAAAGTAGAATGTTACTAAAACAAAGATCCAGTAGTGAGAAGGTTTCCAGAATGTGGAGAACTTGCAGCAGACTGCAGAGAAATAGGCAGCGCTTAACTGGAATAAACTGTTGCTTGACAGGGGCAAACGTAAGTCTCATAGAGAGTAGTCACATAAGGAGATCGGGGATCCAATAAGGAAGAAACAGATATGGAGCTTGCAAGCACTGGTGAAGTATCATATAGCCCACCTGGCATATAAGCTCAGTGGAAAAATGAAATGGATCCCGAGATGGAACAAAAAACTGTTGTGTAAAAAATAAAAATCTATCACTTTTAGTGCTGTCACAAGGAATGTAAACATCACTTGTGACAGCAATAGGCATGTGATAGACCCCAGATCTCTCCATAAAGGGTACTTATAAGACCCCAGATCCCTACGCTGCACTTAAAAGCATTTGATTCCACCAAGATCAGTGTGATCAAATGCTTTTTAATTTTGAAATTGGAGCAGTTTACTTCCAGGTAAACTAGAAGTGATGAAGCATCCTTAATTAAGAGATTGTCTACCTCCCAGTATAGTAAATTAAGATTTATTATATTATATTGTATATCAGTGCTTAAAATATGTGATATATTTATAAGGAACCGTTTTTTCTCGCTTTTTAAAAGAACAATTGAAAATGTGTATGTTATTAAAATAAAGAATGAATATAAAAAATAAAAAATAAAGTGATGAAGCAAGAAGATCGCACTAGAAGCAAGGACATAACTTTTGGGTTCCTATATCATAGAGGCAATGAAAGTCATTCTAGTGAGGGCGCATGCGCGGACTGCTCAGGAATGGCAGCTTAACCTGAGAGCTCCGCACTGATCTGACTGACTGGCGGTAATAGCGGGGGAGTGGGTTCCCCTGGAGGTCGCCACCATTACACCCTCAGGTGGGGGGGATTGTCGGGGCATCAGCTCATGTCGGAGAGACCTGTGAGGAGAGGCCTAGAGCCACGATTCATCGCGGTAAGCGGGGCGCTCGATTCCAAGATGGCAGGTGTCACACAGACACCTCATGCGGGAGAGGAGGAATCCCCGGGTTTCAAGCCGTCGTATGCTGCAATAGCCAGCTCCCACACTCTAGGGATCCCGGCCAGTCCCCTAGCAGACCTAGTTCATTCTCCAGCATCCACAGAGTCTTTACTAGAGCAGACCATGGCTGAGCTGCCGAATTCTCCCCTGGGGCCTGCCTCACCTCAGGCGACAGTGGAGCCTGTCATGGCGGCTGCCTCCCCACACAGCATATCTCAGACTGCTGAACTGTTCACACAATTGTACTTATTACTGGACAAGGGGCTGGCGCAGACTGCTGCAAAGATCACTAATGACTTAAGGGGGGACTTTCACATGATCGGCGCAAGGATGGAATCGATTGAAAGTAAATTGGATCAAACTATAGCTTCAACTAGACAAAATTCCGACCAGATACAGGTTCTGCAGGACCAATTAGGCACTGCTTTATCCCAAATCAATGACCTGGAGAACAGATCCAGGAGAGAGAATTTTAGGATCAGAGGGCTCCCTGAAATCGATCACCGATACCTTCTCGGTTGTCCAGGACTTTATTAAACAACTTATCCCCAACATACCACCACATAAGCTTGAGATCGACTGTGCACACAGAACCATGGGACCCCCCAGAAAGGACGGATCCCCCAGGGACATAGTGGTCAAACTCCACTTCTTTTCTGTTAAAGAGGAAGATATGAAGCTTTGCAGGAACCAAAACCCTTGTTACTTGTCCTTGTCCTTGTACTCTCCCCGACCACCATCCAAAAAAAGGAGGGCCTTGAAACCTCTCTTGCTGGTCCTGGCACAGCGTAACATTAAATACAAATGGGTCTTCCCTTTTGCCCTAAAATTTGAGTATAAAGGCAAGGAGCACTCATTTCACAGTCTTCATGATGGAGAACGCCTTCTCCTGCACTTGCGCCTCATCTCCCAGGAAGCAGCAATGGATCTTTCAAACTCCAATCCTGGATCAACCAAGCGACCATCCCCTGCGAGCCCTCTGGCAAACACCTGGGAAAAGCCCAAACTCAAGAAGAACAGGGACACCAGACCCCCTTGATTCCTCCTGACAACTCCTCTGGGAACAGTTTTTGAAGTACTCTTTTCTGTTGGAACTCCCCTTTTGTTTTAAGGGGGGCCAATTCATCCCCCTCTGTCTTTGCATTTGTTCTAGTTATTGCCCTTTAGGGCGAGTTTGATTTCTACTTCAACCTTGTTCTAAAACTATACAGTTGATAGACTCGGTCGATATGATTAATCCTGTTATATACATTGGACTTCTGTTCTGCATTGTATGTTTTTCGGCTATGTCGGTGGTCTGCGCTACCACCTACCCCCCGGATTTGGTTATGCCTTCTCCGTGGGTTAGGCATCTGCCCAGCTGGCTGGGTACTGACGAATTGAATGAGATTTTTGGTGAGGGGTGTTTGACTACCCATCACCCCTCCGGGCTCCCTGCGAGCTTGTGCCTCCTACCCCTCCCCTCTTCTTTTTTGCCTGTCCATTTCCTTTCTAACCTTTCTTCTCTTTGCAGGAGGTCATAATTTCGACATCAGCTCTTTGTATCCAGGACACCCTCAGCTCTTACAGAGGTCAGGTCGCCGAAACTACTGTAGTCTCTCCAATCCGGTAAGTGGCGGGGTTCTGCAGCTTTTCCGCACTCCTCTGCTCCATGACTAGTCACACTCCCAGGGCTACTCAGTTGAAAGTAGCCACCCACAACGCACAATGTCTTAAACCACCCTCCAAAAGGCGAAAGGTTCTGGACTTTGCGAAGTCCCGCTACCTGGATGTCCTCTTTTTGCAGGAGACCCACTTCCCGATCCGATACAAACCCAACTTCCTCCATGCCCATTTCCCACAATTTTTTTTGCCAGTGCCGAGGATAAAACCAAGGGGGTGGCAATTCTCATTTCTAATGCCGCGTACACACGGTCGTTTTTTGCGATGAAAAAAAAAACGAAGTTTTTTAAAACGTCATTTAAATTGATCGTGTGTGGGCAAAACGTTGTTTTTTGTCTTAAAAAAAAACGACCAAAAAAAAATTCCAACATGTTTGATTTTTTTGTGTCGTTTTTCAAAACGTCGTTTTTTGTTTCACAAAAAGTCACCGTGTGTAGCAAAAACGTAGTTTAAAACAACGTTTTTCAACCCGCGCATGCCCAGAAGCTAGTTATAAAGGGAGCTTCAATGGAAAAAGAGTGGTGAACGTAACCTCGCTTTTTGTGAAAAAACGATGGTGTGTATGCAAAATCGTCTTTTTTTTCATCACAAAAAATGATCGTGTGTACGCGGCATAAGGCCTTGTACACACCAGTAAATCTATATGTTCAAATCGGTCGGACCGACCGATTTGAACAGATCTGTCTGCTGGCATTTTGGTTTGCTCGCGTGTACACACGAGCAAACCAAAATCCCCTCCAGCAGACAGCGCGCTGACGTGTCGGTGACGTTGACGCCGCCACGTCACCAGGAAGTAAAAAACTTCCGCGCATGCATCGAAATCATTCGGCGCGTGTGCGAGAAGACATGTCTGCTGGTTAGCATACTAACCAACAGACATGTCGGGCGGACGGGTTCCCAGCCGACAGATTTCAAAGCATGCTTTGAAATCTGTCGGGTGGCCAAATCCGTCGGCTTGCCCGTACACACGGTCGAATCTGTTTGCTGGGACGGTCGGGCCGACCGTTTCCAGCAGACAGATTTGATCGTGTGTACGAGGCCTAAGAATTGTAGGTTTTCCCTGAAGTTCGAATATAAGGACCCGGGGGGAAGGTTTGTCATGGTCAAAGGCACAATTGATGGTCACCTGTACTCCCTGGTTTCTTACTATGCCCCCAACGTGGGCCAACTCAAATTCTTTATTGACCTATTCAAAACTCTAGATCCCATGTTGGAAGGATCGGTGATACTGGGCGGGGATTCAAATGTCGCCTTCGACCAGAGTATTGACAAATCCAAGCCTCCCTCAGCACAGAATGTACGCCCCACTAGACTTGGCTCCAAAATAGCCAAACTATTATTTCAAAGGGGCCTTACGGACATTTGGAGGGAAATGAATCCTACCCGGAAGGATTATACGCATTTCTCACACACTCACTAACCCAGCACAAAAAATTGAGATTGAAATGGCCATTTCTGAATACTTTACGCTAAATAGCTCCCCTGACATCTCGGCAGAGACTTTATGGGCTGCCCACAAGGCGACCATCAGAGGAAAATTGATCCAAATTAAAGCACGGATTAATAGGGCACGTAGGGCAGACATTAGGGACCTGGAAAAGAAGTTCCAGGACCTCTGTGCGGCACATAAAAAAGACCCGGGACAATGTCCCACATCACGCATTGATTCAGCCCGCTTGGAACTGAACTTGGCACTCATGGCTAGGGCCAAGTCCAGCCTGCGCTGGCAAGGAGCGAAATTTTATCGCTTGAAAGATAAACCGGGGCCTCTCCTAGCCTCCAAACTGACCCCGCGTCCCTGAACGTACGCCTTTCCTAAAATCAACATAGCAGGTCGCCCCCCCACAGCAAACCCCCATAAAATATTACAGGCGTTTCAAACTTTCTATACGAATCTTTATGATGATCACCGGGCAGGGAGGGACCCCGCCAGGACTAAGTTCCTGGACGACCTCCCCATCCCCTCTCTATCAAGGGACCATAGAGACAGACTCGAGGCGCCAATATCCATAGAAGAGATCTTGGTGGTCATTAAAGGCCTGAAAAACACTTCTGCCCCGGGACCTGATTACCCCCTTATTACAAGGCCTTCGCACCGATCTTAGCCCCCCATTTCGCAAATTTCTTCGACTCTGTCTCCTGGTCCTATATTAACACAATACTGGAGCGCTGGGGCTTTGGCCCCAGGTTCACCGGGCTTGTCCGATCCCTATACTCCAATCCTGAGACCAGGATCAAACTACTGGGCATGTACTCGGATCCCATTGCAATAAGGAAGGGCATTCGTCAAGGCTGTCCTCTTTCACTGTTAGTTTTTGTCATGGCCATTGAATCACTGGCCATTGCCATCAGGTCTAATCCAGACATCGCGGGAGTCCGTTGCCGTACCACGACCCACAAATGCGGTCTGTTCGCGGACGATCTGATCCTTTTCGTAACCTCCCCGGTCACCTCTCTACCAGTGATCTGCAAAACATTGGACGATTTTGCGGATGTTTCGGGGTTACGGGTCAATTATTCCAAATCTCAGGCTCTCAACATATCCCTCCCTCCGCCTATAGTTGCCCAGCTGAAAGACTCCTTTCGTTTTACATGGAGTGACACATCTATCCGCTATTTGGGAATTAATTTAACCCCTAAATTCGAACTACTCTATTGAGCCAATTATCCCCCCATGTTCAAGAAACTGGAATTAGATCTTAAACAATGGCACCCCCATCAACTGTCGTGGTTAAGAAGGATCAATTCAGTAAAAATAACCCTGCTTCCGCGACTCCTTTATATCTTCCGCTCCCTCCTGATTTCGATTAGGAAGGATCACTTAGATGCATTCCAATCTAAAGTCACCAAGTTTGTTTGGGGAAAGTCGGGCCATCGTCTGGCTAGACACACCCTTTTCAGACTTAGAAGCCAAGGGGGATTGGGACTACCCAATCTACTTTGGTACTTCCAGGCGGCCAGACTCGCACAGCTCTCCACGGTATACAGTAAAGTGGCCAAGCCTGACTGGGTGGACATGGAAAGACAAGCGGTCCCCACCTTTACTCTGGACTTCCTCCTCTGGAAACCTCCAAAAGCTAGACCACCTATACTTTGTCCGTCCTTGTCACACACATTTGCAATCTGGGATAAGCTCAGGAACAACCCTTTCCTGGTCTCCTCCTGTAAACCCTTAGCACACATCTTCCACAATCCTGATTTTCCCCCGGGGATGGACATCAGGGCCTTCAGGTGGTGGTTGGATAAGGGGATGTATCGGATCGGGCACTTCCTTTAACCTTCGGGACCCCTTTCCCTCACCCAGTGTGTTAAGACCTTAAAAATGCCTTCTACTGAACGATTTTGGTTCCATCAATTGTCCTGCTTTCTTCGATCTCTCTGGTCAGGGAACCCTGAACCCCCCCAACTTATGCCATACGAACAGTGGTGTGGAGACCTCATGGAGCAGAGTGGAGGGATTTACAGAATCTACTTGTCACTAGCCACTAATGACCGTAAGAAGGCCTACATGCTGGCCTGGGAGGATGATTTGCAGGTAACATGAGACCTAGATACTTGGCACAGCGCTTATTCCTCCTCTTTTAAAGGGATCTCAAGTATCTCTCTTATTGAAGCCAATTTAAAAGTATTCACCAGATGGTACCTCACTCCTGCCCGGCTTGCCACTATGTTCCCCTCGGTCTCCCCCTTATGTTTTCGAGGGTGCCAGATGAGGGGCACCATGCTACACGTATGGTGGGAATGTCCCAAAATTAGAAGCTTCTGGACCAAAATATTCCGAATAGTGTCCATGATCGCTCTTCTTAATCAGCGCCTTCCTCAGGCAGCGAAACCAACCCGTAAATTAGTTTTCTTAATTTTCTTGGAGGCCAAAATCACCTTAGCTAGAGCGTGGAAATGCCCCAAAGTTTCCATTACAGCAGCTAAACGGAAAATCTCCTGGATCATGTCACAGGAGAAGATGTTGAGCTCTATCTTGGACACTTTCCCGCAGTTTCGGGAGATATGGGAACCATGGGCTAACTACATGGGGATTGGAGAATCCATTTTTCTGTCATGCTAAGAGGTCCTGGCTTAGACTTCCACCTTCTGTCACTGTACTGCTTTTCTCTTTCTTTTCCTTCTTTTCTCCTTTTTTCTTTCCATCTGTTCCCTTCTCCCCTACAACCCCTTTGAGCAGCATCGGGGAATCTGCCCCGGGAGCTGCCCCTCCCATCATTTGATATAGAGCTCATCAAGCCTGAGCATTGCTTTATTTATTTTTTCTTCTCTCTTCCTGATAAATGTTGGGTGGTGTGTTCTTTTGTTGGGATACGGTACAACTGTCTGCCTTTTTTGGCTTCTCACTCAGCTACAGCGCCCCTATTTTTTGGTAATTTTGACATATTCTATGAGCGGGGTCTTCCTTCACCCCCCCCCCCCCCCTGCACAGTTAGCTCCCTATAGGGGTGTAGGGGTCGGGCTGCAGGAGGCCTCTCCTTAAGGGCGCCCGGGCCTTTGTACTTCTCAAGCTCGGTCTTAAGCATCCGGTGGTAGTTTCCTTTTTTTCAAGTATTTTGCTGATGTAGTCTTTTTCTTGATAGTTGTCACATGTACTGTATGTTTATTTTGACGCTTTCACACTCACCACTGTATGACTTTGTTGTCTTCTGCTTGTAAAACCCAATAAAAACCTTTAAATATAGAAAGTCATTCTAGTCTATATGATCAGCCAGCAGAAGCACCGGCTGGTTGATTGATTGGGACTCCCGGTGGAACGGGGAGATCCTGGTAAATCTGCAGATGGGATGCCCCCTCCTGCTGCTTGTAAAAGCCATCAGACTGTTGACGCTAAAAAACGGTACTGGGATGATGCTTGCAGTTGCAGACTTAATCCAGGTATAACCACCTAAAGTCTAGCAACATACTGGTACTTTGCTCGTCAACAAGTGGTTAAACTGACCATATAGCATCATACCTGCCAGCCTTAGAAAGACTGCAGATTGATGTCAAGAGTTTCTGTATCACAGCAACAATGAAAACATACAGGACAACCATGGCTGCTCACACAGATACCGTGGGGAAAAAATAAAAAAAATTAAGGGACAAGAAGTCCTTTATTTGCAAGATTACCAGGTGAAAACAGCAGTAAAAAGTCTCAAAGAAGAGAACTACCACAGCCACCACATCTAAGGAATGGGCTTGGGCATGTTCAGGTTCCTAGTTCCAGCCCACCTGCCCGATCCCGCCAGGCATTACCTGGCCTGCAGCTGCACAGATCGGGAAATGTCTCACTGCCTGTAATCAGCAGTGTCGGCTTCCTGGCGGGATCGGGCAGGTGGGTTGGGTCCAGAACACCAAAACACGCCTGAGCCCATTTCTACTAAGGACTAGTAAGCTCCAGTATATTATTTTTTTTTTTCATTTTTAGTATTGATAGAGGGGATCAAATAATACTGTCTTTACAGCAAGCAAAGAAATGCAGAAAACTTTCGTGAATCCGACTCCAACTGTAAAAAAAAAAAAAAAATCATATTCTCACCTTTAACATATCAGGAAGCATTTTCTTAAGTTTCCGATCGCCAAGAACACGAAAACAATGTTCCATCATCTCCTTTCTATCAGAAACGTAGAAACTAATAGGTTTAAGAGGCACATTCAAGTCTAGTCCACCTTCTTCTATATCACTCAACTCCTCTACTTCTTCTTCTTTCACCACAGAATATGGAGCAGATGTTTCTGGTTCCTGAAATAAATTTAGCAGCATTCAGTAAACAGATCAGACAATAGAGATTTGTAATCAGTGAGAAATATATATATATATATATATATATATATATATATATATATATATAATATATATATATATAGTAAAATGTTATTACTTTAAAAAGGAATTTCACTTCACTTATCGAACAGAAAGCATTCAATGGTATACTTTATTAGACAAAAAGGAAGGAAATAAGAAAAGTTCTTGGGTTTTATATGCGCTGTAAAGTAAAGTTGTGCTTTGTCCATACAGATCTAAGCAACAGGTTCACTTTATTAACCCTCTCCCTAGCAGCTTATACTTGTCTTTCCTTTCTCTCCCTCATCGCTCTGTTCAGATCCAAGAAGTAAGAAAAGACAGCCCTGTGTAAGTAGGATTTCTAGTTTGAGATTACATAGAGCCGCTTAATGTAATTTTTTTTTGGGGGGGGGGGGGGGGGGAGTGGGAGCTTCAGTAGGAGTGGGACTTCCTGTCCCACTTCCTGCTTCCGCCGAGGGGCTGGTTAGGCGATTAAGCCTTAATCGCCTACACCAGCCCCTCCCTGTAGGCGATCACATGGGACACTGACAGGTCCCATGCGATCGCCTCTCCAATCAGCGCCGCGCGCGCATGCGCAGTGGGTGCCCGGCCGTGAAGCCGAAGGCTGTCGCGGCTGGGTGCCCACAGTCGGGATGGAGACGCCGGCCGGGGAGGGGGGGAGAGAAGCGGAGCCCCGGTCGTCGCGTCGCTGGAAAGCAGGACCAGGTAAGTGAGTGTTTATTACAAGCCAGAATGCAAAAAATAGCGCCTCTCCTGTTACTTCAGTGTGAAAGCCTGAGTGCTTTTACACTGGAGCGGTGTGCTTGCGGTACATTAAAAAAGTCCTGCAAGCAGCATCTTTGAGGCGCTTTAGAAGTGGTGTATATTCCCCATTGCGGGTCACCTGATCACTGTGCTAACCTCCGATTGGCTACCACAGTGATCAGTCACTGTGAAGTCTGCCCCTTTGTTTTACTCTGTGTGAATGGAGAGGAAAGATACAATGTATCTTTTTAATTCCTTGCAGAGAGGCCGGGTTCACACTGATGTGGTGCGAGATATTCCTCTGCAGTGTCTCTGGGGTGCAATTTGAGCCATAGATTTGTATGGCTCAAATCACACCAAACTCATGCAGGACCCTTTTTTTTGTCTGTACCAGAATCGTATCGCATGGGTGTTCACACGCACATGTACCAAAAATGCAAATCACACTACGTTTTGGAAACCGATTGCGGGGAGCTGTCAACATAATACACTCAGAGCCTCTTGAGGGGGGAGGGGGCGAGTAGGAGTGTCAGGACGCCCACTAACACACAGCTCCTTTCTCTGCAATGTATAGAGTGTCCTGACTTGCCTGCTAGCCTCTTGAGGGGGGAGGGGGCGTTCTCTACACCAGGGTGAAAGCCTTGCATTACTGTGTGGGGTTACAGACAGAAGAACAGGAATGAGGATTTCTCAGAAGAAATAAGGACATTTACAAGCAAAATGGAAGGATGAGGTAAGTGAAGGAGGACTGCACTAACATAAAGGAAGATATTTAGGGAGGAAATTATCTTTACAACTCCTTTAATCATTTGTTATTGTCAACATTTGTGCATGTCAACACATAAACAGATGTGTTTTCATACAGATACAACAGTGAATGTCGTAATCCACAATAATGGCTATTCTATTACATGTGCGATTTCAAAGGGCTTGGGCTCCAAGTATGCAAATATAAGGTCCATACAACAAAAGAGGGACAAAACGAGCTACCTGCTGCTGACTGGATTCCGTAGTCCTCCTTTTCCTCTCTATCTGGGCACTCGTGTCACGAGAACTCGACCTCCTCCTCCTCTTCTTTTCCTTGGAACTTTTCTTCCCACCCGTCATGTCTGCTCTGCTGCTCTGATAGTCATCAGTATAAAGCTAGGAGGAAAAATATATATTATAGTTTGCTGTCTGGTAAACAAGAGCTAGGAGTCTCAGAAGGGCAAGCTATGATTTCCTCTGGGGAGCAATTATATAGCAAAACAAAGATCTCCAGGCATAGTGCACAGCTGTCATAGTCTCCACATCTCTGCACTCATCATTCTTACCAAAATTGCAGATAATTCATACAAGTATCAGGTCTTTACATTACCTTATCTAGTGGGTTTATATCACCTCTCGTCTGCTACTTCCACCTAATTTCTTGTGTTTAAGATCTCAGCCTCACCCTCAGATCAGTTTCCTGTGTGCCTAGCCTCACTCTGATTGGTTTCCTGCGTTCCAAGCCTCACTATGAGTTACGATCAGTTTTCTGTGTTCCAAGCCTTATTCTTTCTGATCTAAGATCAGTTCCTTGTGTGCAAAGCCTCACTTTGAGCTAAGATTGCGTTTCAAGCCTCACTATGATCTATTATAATTTCTTGTGTTCCAAGCCTCATTCTAATCTAAGATCAGTTTCTCGTGAGCAAAGCCTCACTTTGAGCTAAGATTCGTTTCCTGCGTTTCAAGCCTTGCTATGATCTATTATCATTTCCTGTGTTCCAAGCCTCATTCTGATTTAAGATCAGTTCCTTCCTTGTGTTCAAAGCTTTACGTTGATCTAGATTAGTTGCCTGTCTTTCAAGCCTCACTATGATCTACGATCCTTTCTAGTGTTATAAGGCTTATTCTGTTCTAAGATCAGATACACTTCTTTAGTCAAACTTAGAAGTCATGCTTGCATTAAAAAAAAAAAAAAAAATGTAATTCGACTCTGCACTCCCATCCACTGGTCACTGTGTTGCCTACAATCCTATCCACAGTTCACCTCTGTGCCCCCATCCATAGTTCACCCCTGCATCTCCCCATCCACAGGTCACCACTGCACCCAATATCTAGAACTCACCTCTGCACCATCCATAGTTCAACTCAGCACCCCCATCCACAGCTCATCTCTCTACCCCTATCCATAGTTCTGCATTCCCACCCATATCTCACCCTTTGCACTTACATCCATAGTTCACCTCTGCATCCCTATCCACAGCTTATCTCTGCACCACCCTCTTTCCAAAGCTCACTTCAGCTTACCTTTCCAAACACCATGTCTGTAAAAAAAATATTGATATTTTAATAAACTTAAAAACAGAAGCTTACCGCCGTGGGCCAATTTCGGGTTTGATTAGATGGCAACCCTCATCCACAGTCACCACTGCACCCAATATCCAAACTCACCTCTGCATCTCCTCATCTACAGTACCTCTGCATCAGTTCAACTCAGCACCCCCATCCACAGCTTTAGATTTTTCCCTCTGTTTTGCACCTATCCACAGCTTATCTCTGCACCACCCTCTTTCCAAAGCTCACTTCAGCATACCTTTCCAAACACCATGTCTGTAAAAAAAATATTGATATTGAAGCTTACCAATTATTAGATTCGGTGGCTACATCAGTTTTCTTTAGATTTTTCCCTCTGTTTTCACCTGGTAATCTGGCCAGTAATGCACCTTCTATATTAGCGAGACAACTCTGGATGAATGAGAACAGGAGGCACAGCAGACAGCACCATTGTCAGTCGGGGAGGCGGCGGGGGGGGGGGGGGGGTGTGTAAATGTATTAGCAGATTTAGAACAACTAACAAATTGAAACCAAACTGCAGCTCACACTTACGATCAGTTACAGCAAACAGTATTTTTTCCTTTGTGATATAGGTTTTGTATTAATAAATAAAACAACTGATGATTGAAAGCAACCCTGTTAGTGTTAAATGCTTTGTTTCATCCATGTAAACTGATCCACTCTGCTGGAGAACTGAAATAGCTGTGCTTTTGAAAAACAAGACTTATTGGCTGGTTCAATAGTAAATGAAAATAGAAAAACAAAAGCCTAAAAAAGAAAACGAATGCAGCCATCACATATAGAATTGGTAAGCTGTTGTTTTGTTTTTGTAAAAAAATAATTGGTAAGCCGCAATATAATGTTTGTTTTGGGTTTTAATGTTGCTTTAAGATACACTATGTGAAAGGGTTAAAGCGAGCACAGGAGATTGTTGATTTTTATTTATTTATGACTGAACTTCACATGTACTGAACTGAGAGTAAGGCTTAAAACACATGCATCAACGTTAGAGTAAATGCTTGGCTCACAGCACTGATCTGAGAGTGAGGCTTGGATTAATGATCTAACAGGGAAGCTTAGAACGTATGACACTCAGAGTGAGGCTTGGGCAATATGACGCCGAGCTGAGAGTGAGGCTTGGACCACATAGCACTGCTCTGAGAGTGGGGCTTGGGCCGCATGTCACTGATCTAAATGAGAGTGAGACTTGGAACGTTAAGGAGAGAAATACAAGTTCGGAATAAGACCGGAAAGGTGGACCGGAGCAGATATGAGCACCCGAAATGAGGTACTGTCAAGATTGAGCATGTGTAGTAGGGACATTACAATTTGATCATGCTATCAACTTTAGATTGACCAAAACTATGTAATATAAGGACCTAACCAATCTATCAATCTCAATAAATTTTGTATCCAATCAGGCCTTTCCATTACATAGTTGTTGGCAGATCTAAAGGTGTATGACCAGCTTACAGTGATTGTCAGGGGATTTTTTGTCATACTTGCCTGCTCAGTGCAATGGTTTGCACTGAGGATTTTTACCTTACTGCAGAGAATGCATTGATTAGAGTAAGGAACCACCTGCTTTTAGAACTACTTGAAGCACCCAAACTAGGCAGAGACTGTCCTGCCCTATTCCTATATAATACACATACACTTTTGCTACAGAAGCCATACTTAACTTCTTCTTGCCCACGCTATAGCCGAAAGATGGATACAGAGTGGGCTCACATTGCCATCAGGGCGTCTATGGATGTTCTCCCATGATTGTGCCCCTTGTGGAACGCACTGCCAGGGATCTGTGATTGCTGTATCCTTAGGACACAGCTGATCACAGATTATCACAGCGGCTCTTTACCATGTGACCAGCTGTGTCCATTCATAGCTGATCATGTTGTAAACAGGATTTGTTTGGCAATCCTCTCCTCGTTCTGACAGCGTGCCTGGAGAAGAGAGCCGATAATAAGCAATTCCATCTAACTGATCAACAGTGTCATGATGATCAGTGCAGCCTGTCCTTGCCGATCAGTGCAGCCTGTCCTTGCCGATCAGTGCAGCCTGTCCTTGCCGATCAGTGCAGCCTGTCCTTGCCGATCAGTGCAGCCTGTCCTTGCCGATCAGTGCATCCTGTCCTTGCCGATCAGTGCAGCCTGTCCTTGCCGATCAGTGCAGCCTGTCCTTGCCGATCAGTGCAGCCTGTCCTTGCCGATCAGTGCAGCCTGTCCTTGCCGATCAGTGCAGCCTGTCCTTGCCGATCAGTGCAGCCTGTCCTTGGCCATCAACGTAGCCTCATCAGCACACATTAGAACATGAAGGAGACAAATTACATATTTAGAAAATTTTATAACAGAAACTAAGAAAAACTTTTTTTGTTGTTTTATGTTTCCTGTTTTTTTTTTTTCATTAGGCAAAAAATAAATAAATGTGGTGATTAAATACCACCAAAAGAAAGCTTTGTGTGTCTAAAAACTATAAAAACAAATAGTTTAAATACAGTGCTGCATGACAGCGCACTTATCATTCAAAGTGTGACAGCGCTGGAAATTGGTCTGGGCAGGAAGGGGTTAAAAGTGCCAAATAGGTAAGTAGTTAAAAAAAGGGCATACAATGGATAATGCATTTACTTACCTAGATGCCTACAATGTGAAAATAACAACAAAGATGTTTTTTAGCACATATATTTGCAAGCGTAGTGAGACCGCGACTGTCAGGAGAGAAATGTAGGCAGCTAGGTCATGGGAGGGTGACTGATAAAAATATGCAAAGTTCTGTTTTTTTCTACTGACTGTTGGGTGTTCCCATTGATCTTGTCATTTCCATTTAAATGAAGGCAGGGTTAGGTGTAGATGTAGCACGGGTGAGCACTGATGAGGCATGGATGAGCAGGGGTCAGCACTGAGGGCACTCCACATCCAGCACACTCGCGCCGCTGCACTGACTCCCTCCTCTCTTCACACACTGTATCGATCGGTGTGAGGAGAGGAGAGAACTGAACAGGATATGGCACCAGCTTGACAAGTGATCGCTCCATCATGTGGTGAAGGGCTGCTTTCATTGGCCCTTTACCCCGATCTGTGATGCGCTGGATCATAGACACTTCTGGATGCTCACCCCAGGGCTAGTTCGGGAGCAAGTCATTGTAGGGCCCCCCCAGAACTAGCCGACCGCACTGTAGTTGTCATTCGGCTATGGCCCAGTCGGCAAGTGGATAAAAAAAAAACCTACGTTTTTTTTTTTTTTTTTTTTCAGTTTTCCCAAAAATGAGAACAAAAAATTACAACTTCAAAAAACTTGCCGTTACTCTTAATAAATACCCTGGACTGTCTTTTTTTCCAAAAAAAAAGTAATTTGGGGGGTATTTGTACTGTTTTCGCATTTTTGGGCCCCAAGTAATGAGATGGGGTGTCAGTACATCAGATATACTGTGTGTGTGTGTGTATATATATATATATATATATATATATATATATATATATATATTATATAATATTCTCTTTCACACGGAGCGGATCAGTAATGATCCGCCCCGTGCACCTCCGTTTGCTCAGCAGGCATCGCTCCGTTGATCACCACTGAGCTGCCGGATGACAGGGTGGTCCCCACACACTGTGCAGGGACCGCCCTGTCTTTTCTCTATGGGGAATCGGATGAATACGGACCGTCTGTCCATGTTCATCCGATCCACCAGACGGAAGGAAAAGTAGGTTTTTCCTCTGGCATACTTTGGCGGATCGGATGTCAGCGGACATGTCTCCGCTGACATCCGCGATCCAATAGGGATACATGTATGTCCGTTTTTCATCCGACAACGGATGGATGAAAAACAGACATACGGAACGTCCGTGTGAAAGAGCCCTTATTGTCATCCATTATTTGCACATTTTTTAGTGCAAGAAAAGCTCAAGAAAAACGTATCCCTTTAAATTCTATGTAGATCTTTGCACTGGTCTGTTGCGTGTCCGTTGTGGTGTTAAAAATCCTGTTTGCTGCATTTTTGGTCAGCTAAAAAAAAATTGCACCTCCCCATTGATATGCACGATTGGGGCCATGCTGTGCAAAACTAACGACACAGTGGAGGTAAGTATTGACATGTTTGTTATTTTAAAAATAAATGAACCTTTAGTACCACTTTAAGTCCATGATGCAGTGCATGATTACTAGGCTTGAACACTGTCACATGATGGAGAGAACTATGGGCTTGTCATATTTTCATATCATATTTTTATTTTATTTAGTATACTAAATTTTTCTTTTTCCTTTTTCCTAGAATCCTCCTCTCCTTCCCCAGGTGCCGGTAATCCGCTTGCCTCGGCCACCATCTCCTTCAGGTCGTGGGTTTGATCCTTCTTCACCGCGAGCCCTGGCATACAGTGCGCCTGATTCATATCAGAAAACTCGATCCACTCTTCGAGAGCGTTTCCTCCGCAGCCTCCTTGCTTCCTCAGGACTCCCTGTGACCTTCACAATGTACCAACGTGTCACAGTCTGTGCTGAGAAGTTTAATGCCTGTGACATGGAAGCATATAACTTTCAGGTGTCTAACCTGCAAACACCCCTAGGGGTACAAGGTGAGGCCTTGATACGTGGGCCGGACATTATTTCCTATTCATTCCACATTTAAGAGACAGAAGGGTACTATCAATGTTGTTTTTTTCCATTGACACCATGGATTTATTAAAGGTTTACACAAAATATACTGCAGATTTTTAGAACTCAGGTTTGTTAGATCTGATGACAAGGGAATGTATGCCAATGTGTAAATAGGCTGCCAGGGATTAGTTGCCATTTTTTTTTTTTTTTATTATTATTGGAAAGCCTGTGGCGTGCACAAAACACAACCCAAAAACTTCACCCGGTGCAGGAAAAATGTGCACACACATAAAGAGTGACACAAAAAACTGTAATGGGTGCATCGTCAATTGGTCCTCCGAAAAGGACCCAGCTCTGATCCCCCGGAGCGTTAGGCTCCTGGCAGGGACTAGAGCCGAAGCCACATGGACCCAACATCCTTGGAGGGACTGCCGAAACAGAGCCCTCCTCGGTGAGGCTCCCCCGAAGGGAGACCCCATGAGAAAAGGCGAACTAAGCCAGAAGGCCATGTCCACCCACTCCCAAGACTTTCAGAGCAGGCCCAAGGACCAGCACCCTACTCATCACACACAAAGTGTACAAAAGTGCACCAACAAAAAGACAAAAACTAGGTAAAATAAAAAAGAAAGTGGGGGGGAAAGGAAGGTGGGAGAGGTGAGTGGAAAGTGGCCACCGTGCAATACGATGGCCGGCCCTCTGGCCAGGAACAAAAATTCCCCTGGTCCTAGCCAAAAGGCTCGGCCCTAGAGGCAGGTGTTAAAAAGGTGTATGTGGAGATCGTGACCTAAGGTGCCCCTCAAACACTGGTGCAGTCTATGGCACCCCTGGATTGCCACCCAGGGGCGCTATCTCCACAGTCTTTTCCCTGGTCCGGACCAGCAGCACCCTTCCCAGCCAGGAAGGTAGGAGAAAAGGTCGGGGAGAGCCCACCGCAGCAGGCTACTACCCACAACCCCCATCCCTCCCACCTAATCACATTCGGGAGATACTAACCGCTTCTACCGGCAAAAAGAGGAGCAAGGGTTCTCTCCCGAACGACTAACTGGGGCAGACACCACCAAATCCAGGCCAGAGGCCCAGCCCTTCAGCTTCAACCTCATGCCTCTCTGTCCCAATCAGAAGGTTTTCACCTCCACGCCAGCAGGCTTAGCGTCTGCCGACTGCCATCCCTTTCCCCCTCACCGGGTACTGGGGACAGTCAGCATAGCAACACCTACTGGCAACTGATAAGAACAGATACTACACTTGATCTCAGCCAAAAGGCCGAGAATTAGTTGCCATCACTGAAGAAAACGGCTCTTCTGGTGGTATAAGCGAATTAGTATAGCATATTGGCTTACAGTCCTATCTTGCTACTCAGATATGTCTATTAGGGAGGGGAGTGAAATAATTTCTTTAAATTTCACGTATGCAAGCATGTGTGTATACATGTACATATAAAGATAAACAAAAAAAAAGGTTTACTATTTAAAGGAATTTCCAGATTATTGAGAAAACATGCACATTTTGAAATTCAGAAAGTGATCTGCCATTAATTAACCAGTTTCCACGAGGCCTATAGTCAAATGACAGCTGGGCAGGACATTGACTGCTCCGAGTCGATGTCATATGATGTCCTCCCAGAACGTTCCTTGCATGCTCAACACTGTGGCACGATCTGTCACCGATGACTGATCAGTGTACCGGCACCATGTGATCTATGTAAATAATCACAGCAGGCTACGTGATAATTGTACAAAATGGATGGCTTTATTCATGCCAGCTATTGTGTTGATCTCTGTGATTGGTCACAGTGATCACATGGTACAGGTAGAGCCAATCTGTATCATGTGATTGATAGCCAATCACAGCTAACCTAGTAAATTTCATTGAGAAAAAATGGTTGCTTGTAACAGTGAAATTTACTGGTATAAAGCAATCATAATGTGTCCAAAAAATTACAACTTCAAAAAAAAAACTTGCCATGCCTCATACTAAATACTTTGGACTGCCAAATTTCCAAAAGGGGATAATTTGTAGTGTCCTGGTGTTTTTGGGCCTCAAGAAATGATAGGCCGTTAGTACATCAGGATTGATCGATTTTCAGATACATACCATGGTTTGTGGACTCTATAACTTTTATACAGACTAAATAAGAAATACTGATTTGGGGTTTTCTTCACCAAAGAAATGGAGCAGAATACAGTGTTTTATAAAGAGAGATAATTTATTTGCAAAATGTTATAACAGAAATGAAGAAAAAAAACAGTTTATTTTTTTCCCGAAAGTTTTTTTTATTTAGCAAAAAACAAAAAAAAAAAAAACCCCAGTGGTGATTAAATACCACTAAAAGAAATCTATTTGTGTGAAATAATAAAAAAAAAATGTCCATCTGCAGGAAGGGGTGAAAGTGCCTGGTATTGAAGAGGTTAAACATTTGTATTCTACGTTACATTCCGTGTTACACCATTTGCTCCTGGGATTTCTTCTTAAAAAACAATAATTATCCTAGGGTAGTTTTTTTTTTCTGGTGCTTTAAGACAGCATAATGCCACCTCCTGACATGGGACCAATTAAAAAAGCCTCCCAAAGCCAGGCATACCATTCTTTTTATTTTTGTTTCCTCATATTATTATTATACAGGATTTATATAGCGCCAACAGTTTGTGCAGCGCTTTAACAGGGACCTCAGAGAAATGTTTTTTTTTTTTTACTCGGCCAAACTGTCTACCAAGACCTCTCCTGAGTCCCCTAGAGAGAAGCCCTGTTCTGGTGGTAGCTTATCCTTCCTCCTTGTTTTACTCTATTCCATGACTGTTATGGGGATGGGGGGGGGGGGGGGGGTTTGCTGAGGTTTGATGTTTTTTTTTTTTCTTTAATATTAACCCTCATTAGGGCCCTTAAACCCTCATGTTTACTCGTGTCTGACAGTGACCAGCCCTTCCGTTTTACTCGCCTGAGCCCTTCCTTCGTTCCCTCGGCAGAGATGCGCACTTCCTCTCTGACCACGGTTCTCGGCTCTTGATTGGATAAATTGATAGCAGCACAGCCATTGGCTCCCGCTGCTGTCAATCAAATCCAATGACGCTGGGATCGGGGCAGAGTCCAGCATTCGTGTCTATAGACGCTAATGCTGGACTCAGGAGTGTGCCAGCAAGGTAACCCCCTTGAGAGAGCACTTCTCCTAGGGGGTTAACCGATGCAAGGAGGAGCCACGAGAGCTGCTGGGGGACCCCAGATGAGGATGATGATCGGGGCCACACTGTGCAAAATGAGCTGCACAGTGGAGGTAAGTATGACATGTTTTTAATAAAAAAAGAAAAAAAACTAGGGTTTACAACCATTTTAAAGAAGCAATCAAGTGGAAGGATGGGATTAAAGAGGGAACCTATACCTGATATGGAGGAAGTCAGTGAGATTGTCATGGACAAATAGAGTATGATTAAAAAACAGCCTTACCCTAACAGACTGCAAAATGTAAGAAAGACAAATCTCTTCTTTCTACACCACTGTTGGTAGATGCTGCAATCATGGGGTTGAAATTTCCCCGTCACCCTGCCAAAGAAGGACCTGCAACCTTTCAGGACCTACTTAATAAAAAGTTTTCTTATCGACTGGGGAAGCCTGTCGGGCCACCTTTGTGCAGACATCTCTCGCCAAAGAACTACTCTCATGGATCTCTAACATTAAGGCCCCATACACACTATTCAATATTCTACAGATTTTTGTCTTCAGATTTACCAAAACCATGTAGTGCAAGGGTCTGCTTGATTGCATACAAATTGAAATTCTTAAGGTTGGACCTCATATTACATGGGTTTGGTAAATCCGAAGACAAAAATCTAATAGTGTGTATGGGGTCTAAGGAAGCCTTAAAGTGGTTGTAAACCTCAGACATGAAATATTAACAAAGCATATCCCTCTAGTGCACAGGTGTCAAACACAAGGCCCGTGGGCCGAATCCGGCCCTCCGGGCCATTTCATGTGGCCCTCGCACCTCTCCTGTAGTTGCAGCAGAGCTCCAGACCCTTACTTTCAAGCAATGCATCCAGCAGCATCATAAGGAAAGGGGGGGGGGTGCACTGTGATGTAAGGGAGAGTGGGGGACTCAACATCTGATGGTGGGGTGGCTCTTGACATCTAATGTAAAGGGGAGGGGATGCGCTGGACATCTAATCTTACAGATACAACCGGCCCTTTTGAGGACAATCAATGCTGATGCGACCCACAATACAATTTGTTGAGTTTGACACCCCTGCTCTAGTTTGTACTTGTCTCAATTAGGAGCACCAAGTGTCATTTCTGTCTGTTGCTTTGCTCCTCTGCTATTAGCATGAATCGCTTCTGACAAGTTTTCCTGACACCAAAATAAAAAAGGTGACAGGGGAGGAAGCTCCAACTAAATGACAGTGTCAGCTTTGTTAATGTGTGAAGGGTCATGTCTCCTCCCTCCAGTCAGATATCACAGCTCCCCTCAATGAGCTCTGCAGTGTGTAATTCAGCTCTCCGCCCCTTTTATTCTGAACTTTCAGACAGCTTTATAAATTCAGCACTTTGAACAGCTGAAGAGAAGATTATAGATAAACACAGAAAACTTACTGTATGCAGGAGGATTTGTTTCATCACCTGAGGCCAATCACTTCACTGGGTACATTTAAGGGTTTACAACCACTTTAAAGAAGAACTGCAGTCTGCTCACATAATTTGTAATAAAAACATCTTTGCCATTCTGAAGCTTCCCTCCAACCACCTTGTATATTATTTTATATATACTGTGATTTTGTACTTGCCAAATATGCTGCAGAAATCTCCCTCCACTAAGTCTGGCTGACCCAGGAGCAGGAGGGTCAGGGCGCCCACTAACACACAGCTCCTTTCTCTATCTGCAAAGTAGAGAGGGCCCTGACTTGCCTGCTCGCCCCCTCCCCCCTCAAGAGGCTTTCTTCACACCAGGGAGAAAGCCTTGCATTACTGTGTGGAGTTACAGACAGAAGAACAGGAAGTGAGGATTTCTCAGAAGAAATAAGGACATTTAAAAGCAAAATGGAAGGATGAGGTAAGTGAAGGAGGACTGTACTAAGGTAAAGGAAGCTATTTAGGGGAAAAAAAAAAAAAAAGAATTACCTTTACATCCCCTTTAAGGCTACAGTCTGGTTCCTGCCCTTGACATTAGGCCCCCAGCGGCCTGTGTATCTTTTTGTTTGTATAATGGTAGTTATGCAAAGCGGACCTAAGTCCCAAAATTTCGTCATGAAAGCACTTTCTGTCACTGGTTCTCTACAGTAGCATCATTGGCCACACACCCCCTTGAGGCATTAAAGGTATGGGTAGACAATTTTTTTTAAATTGAATGGCTATTGTATCCATTTAGCTAAAGTTTGACACAATAAGGCTGCTGCAAGGGCAATGGAGACTTGTGCTGAGTTTTCAATATAATATATACGGTACTTACTGCTCTTATCTATTGATTCCTTGTTTACTGTACATCAAAGTAACATGATTATGGGTTATATGCCATGTATTGTGGATACAAGGGGGATATGGAACAGCTCTAGGGGACATTTTATATATTCCCAGTTCTGTACATTGCACAATAAAAAGCACCGAGAATAAAAAGGATGGCTTTGTATTGTTTTTGAGGTATAAATATTGCTAGCTTGGTAAGTGGTGTTCGCAGAGACTGCTATGACTGTGGTCATACATTGGTTAACATTACTCAAATGACAGCCAAATCCGGACCTTGTATGAAGACCTTGAGTTAGCATACTTTTTTTTCTTTAATTGGCAAGTGGCATATCTTATCCTCCACTCCATGATGACAAAGACCTCTCCAAGCAACTTCATAAAAATTATTGCAGAGCATAAATAACGGTATAGATACAAGAACATTTCCTAGTCATAAAATATCCCAGTTTAATCCAATTATTAAGAAATGAGAAGCATAAGATATCTGTAAATGTAGCAAAAAGGAAAGGTCTTCTTACAAAAGTGCCATGGTAATTTTGTAGACTAAAATGCGACAAACAATTCAGGATGACTAAAATACGACTGAGGCTGGGTTCACATTGTGCCACCGCAGGGCACAACAAGGGGTCCTGTGCATCCCTGTTCACCGTTTTGGGTCTAAATTTTCGGCTAAATTTGGACCTGAAAGTAAGCCAAAGACGCACAGGATCCTTCTGCTGTGCGCTCCGCGGCCACTCTGGAGATGTGTGAACGTGCTCCATTGAGAGCCAGTCACACACACTCATCTTCACAACCCATATCAAATTTGCAATAGTGTGAACCCAGCCTAAAACCAAAATGGCATTATGGCAAAACTAAAAGCAGCTACAGCATTGGGAGCATGTTACATTTCCCACCCTATAAAACGGTTGGAACGTGTAACATGTTCCCAAAGGAGAACTTCTCCTTTAAATTTACCATGCTTAGGCAGATTACAAATAAAAAAAAAGAACAGGTTTGTGTTTATTTACAAAGCACTACTTTTAGTTGCGTATTTCAGTGGATCCATTTTTTTCTTCCTCAATAATCCATCTTGTGATTTATCTCCCCGTGTTCTTATTTTTTTACAGTTTGCTAAGCATGGAATTTATTTGTTAACTTATTTTGACCCTGAAGAGCCTGCATATTAAGTTTTCTTAGTTGGTGACAATCAGAGGTAAACTTTAAACCAGGGGTGTACAACCTGCAGCCCAAGAACGAGAGGTAACACTAAATTGTAAACGTACCTAAAAATTTAAAGCGGAGCTCCACCCTGATTTTATTTTTTTTTTCAAAAATCTAAAAAAAAAAAAAAAAAAAAATCACCCTAAATAGGCTGTTGCTATGCGGAAGTCCCAAATCTGCCCTCATGATCCGCGGTGCGGTTTTCTTCCTCCTCCTCTTCTCGGTGTCTTCTTGTGAATGGGCCGCGCTGCATTCTGGGAACTGTGTGTATCCTAGAAAGCAGCCGGACCATTCACAAAGCGCCGCGTCGCTCGCACATGCGCAGTAGGAAACGGGCAGTGAAACCGCACGGCTTCACTGCCTGGTTTCCCTGACTGTGGATGGCGGTGCCGGGATCGAGGATCGGCGGGGGACGTCAGCGCGGGCGCCTAGGACAGGTAAGTGTCCTTATTCAAAGTCAGCAGACTTTGAAAAAAAATAAAAATGCGGGTGGAGCTCCGCTTTAAGTATTTGGGGGGGGGGGGGGGGGGCATTCTTTGCAAAAATGCATTTACACTTAGCAAACGTGACTGAATTTTTTTTTTGAGTTTTATCTTCACGAAAAAAAATCTCCCACTCTTCACAATCACACCTTTTTCGTGTCATCAGTTTTCAGCAGCACCCTTATTTGTGAGCCACTATTTTAAGACGCCTTTCACACTGAGGTGCTTTGCAGGCGCTATAATGCTAAAAATAGCGCCTGCAAAGCGCCCTAAAAGAGCCGCTGGTGTCTCTCCAATGTGAAAGCCCTGAGGGATTTTTACACTGAAGCAGTGCGCTAGCAGGATGGTAAAAATAGTCCTGCTAGCAGCATCTTTGGAGCGGTGTGTATGCCGCTCCTGCCCATTGAAATGAATGAGCAGCGCAGCTATACTGCCAGCAAAGGGCTCTTGCAGCGGCAAATTGCAGATGGTTTTAACCCTTTTCCAGCCGCTAGCAGGGGTTAATAGCGGGCAAGTAGCGATGAAAAATTGATGGTAGAGCACTGCTAAAAATAGCGGCGCTTTACCGCCGACGCACCCATCGCCCCAGCGTGAAAGGGGCATGAGGATGAAGCACCTGAAACGCAAAATTAGACCCAAGATGAGCACCTTGAGAATTGCTACTACATCCATCGATCCAGATATTAATACATTCGTTTATCAAAAACAGTTTTTAAATAATCGCACTAGTTTTATGTTGCCCTCTTTTTACTTTTAGAATTAATATTACTAAACATAATACACTATTATTACTCAGATAGGTACATTATCTATATCGGTGATTGTTAACTTGTTCTGCTCATCAGCTATTCTTATTGTTCGTGTATTTTATGTGTGGTCCAAAACAATTCCTCTTCTTGCAATGTGGCCCAGGAAGACAAAAAGGTTGGACACCCCTGTTTTAAAAACACTTCCACAATACCTCTCTTTTTTACACTAACAAGAACATTCATTCTAATGCAAACTGTAAAAAAAAAAAAAAAAAAAAAAGTCACACATAACCCAAAACAAAAATTCAAAAGATCTTTGATTTCTTGGGGTGTTCTATGACAAAAGTGTACAATGCATATATGCCTGAAGCAAACATTGAAAACTCTCAATAGATGTTCAGTGCAAAAAATTTATTTGGGGCTATTTAAAGACAAGACAGGCTTTCAGCATTCAACCCACTGCAAATTACCTTCAGTTTATTTGTAGTACAACATGGTATGAAGTTACTACATGGCAGGTTTTTCTGCCAGTAGTAATGAAAATATTTTTATAGATTATTCAAAAGGTGCTTGCAGCACTCGTGAACTTTGGCGGGTTCCGAGACAGACATGTATTTTTTAATTTGTGCATCAACTCCCAAGGACTTGGCTAGCTGCACAGCATTTAAATCATTGCTGACCAGTGTCCCAAGAGCCACAAGCAACCTGAAACTAGCTTCAAGATCTTGTACAACTTCCATAACTGTGCTGATGGCCGACAGGCATTGAGCCTTCCCCTCCAAGTCACTGGCTTTATGTAAACAGGTGCAGTAGTTCAGTATCAGTGTGGCCAGCGCAGTATGGATATTCTTATTATTTACTGCCTTTAGTTCTAAGGCTTTATTTATGACAGTATCCCTCTGAGACATCATAAGTCTTTCACCTGCTTCACAGGCAAAGCAGTTACATAATGCACGAAGTACAAGCAGTTGGTTGGCTTGTCTGCCACTTGGACGCATTACTTGGAAGAGGTAGTTGATGAACTGATTTCCATTTTCACTGCAAAACATTTCATTGATAGTAGGGATTTTGATAGCTATTCGAAGAACATCCAGTGCTGGGAATACAATTTCTGCAAGCAGGAGAAAAAATAAAATATTAGGTCATTGCATACTCATTATTTAACATCTAGAGAATTAAAATCATTCAGATTTTGCTTTAGTCTTTTTATTGAAGTGAACCTATGCTGGTCTAAAGTTTCTAAGGTGACAGATTTCTTCTTTCTACAACAGCTCTTCTGACATATTACAGAGTGTGGCAGGTGCAACACTATTCATTGGTTCTGCTTTTGAGCTTCCACTTCCAGTCTGCACGTGACAAAAAATTAGCACCATCCAACACAGGAAATTGTGAATCCTAACCAGGATATAGTTGATTAATTTTCTTTGGCTATGTGCAGTCTGGCATGCTAGTGTGGCTAAACAGAAAATTCTCTACGCCAGCAGTGCTTACCTTAGTTTTGAAATATTGATACAACACATCCTAAAGCCCAACTTTAATCAAAATGCTTTGTGAGGAAAGATTGGGATCTTTGCTAGGTCTCTACTACTATGCCTACTTGGGATATTTCCCCTTACTTTCTGTCCTGGTGACACAGGAAAAAAACAAAAAGATGTAACAGCGGACTGATACAGCAGAACATTTTTTGTTTTTTTGTTTAGAGTAGAGAAAGAAAAGCACCTCTTGATAGGTATAAAACCATCTGTACTGTACCCATTCTAGTGACGCCATTTTTTTGGACTGGTGTCACAGGGATGAAATGTGAGGGGAAATATTCCATACTGGCTCACAGATAGAAATAAAAACCTCAAATCACCCTCTCTAACCAAAACAAAATGAGAAAAAACACAAAACATATGTATAGAATTTGAGTCCCATGCCTATTCGTAATAGCAAATAAGTACAAGCAATTTGTTGATCAAAAATGATGCAACATGCCAGACGGCTATGTAGAGATAAGGCTAAGTTCCCAAATGGAAGAAAAGCAAGCATATTTTGCACCTTCAGGCCATTTGACCGTTTTCCATAATGTGTCCACTTGTTGAGCAGTTGCCGTTTCTCCAGAGGGATTAACAACCACAGACAGGAGCTTGTCAAGTCTCATCAGATCATCCTCAGACAGCTTGTGTTCTTCAGGAGCCGTCTCATTCAGTTCTTTTAGTTTACCTATACATAGACAAGAATACGATTAACAGAAAAGATAAACATATCAAATGTATAAAACTTCTAATAAGTATAATACTGTTAATAGATTACTGCAAAAAGTAAAAAAAAATCTTCACTGGGCAATATAAATCACCAAAGTTATACGCCGAGTCAAAGAGGCACACAATACAGAATTTTTCTGTCCTTTGTTTTACGGAAAAGTATACCTTTATATCAACCATCGCGAAAACTGCAAAACTTTACTAACCCCCCACCCAAATGCTTACCGACTTTAGTTCCAGAGCCATAGCTTCCTCCAGTGTTTACAGCCCGTCAGACAAAAAAATCTACTTATGCGGCTCCAGGTCCACTCGGCTCTATGGCGCTCCTGCCGAGTGGACCTGGAGCAAGCAGCTTACAATGGCCCCCAAGCAGGCTCATTCCCAAGCCGCTGCTCTGTTTGCCAATTCGGCCCATCCCCTCACTTTCCTTATTAGCTCACTTGCGGTCTTAACCAATGAAGAGAAAGTTCTCTTGTACACATTTCTGGAGAAAGATTGGGCTCAGATAAGTATGAGGGGCGCTGCTGCACAGAGAAGTTTTTTTTACCTTCAAGCATAGAATGATGCCGCGTACACACGACCGTTTTTAATGTCATTAAAAACTATTGTGAAAAATGGGCATTAAAAATTTAGAACATGCTCCATTTTTTCGCGCCGTCTTTCACGTTGTGAAAAACAGTCGTGTGTAGGCCAATTCATTATTCTCTGAAAGCAATCTTTTGGGGTTGTTTTCTGGGAGCTATAGACATACCTCCCGGAGATTATGCAAACTAATAAAAAAAAAAAGTCATAAAAACAGTTTGGACAACTGTTATACAATATCTGTTTCTAATTGGCTAAATATGCAACCTCACAAAAACTATAGCTGAATTTGTAACCAGACACTCACCCAAAATCTGTCCTGGGTTTGCTTGGTCAAAGGTGACAGGCTCTCTCTTTGGAAAGAAGGTATTTGGAATTCGTGCAGCGGCTGATATGTATGCATTCCTCCCTGAAATAAATGACACCGGACATTTTATATCAAGCACCTGTGAAACATTGTACATAGAATAAGAATTCGAATTTAGCCATCAAATCATGCAATTAAATCTTGTAGCAATAAATCATAATAACTCCTACACCAGATATTTTTAAATATATCAAAAACACTTTAGTCCTGTAGCAGAGGGCAATAAAAATAAGTGGATTTTTATATACAGCTTACCTGTAAAATCCTTTTCTTGGAGTACATCACAGGACACAGAGCAACATAGTAATTACTATGTGGGTTATAGAGTCTACGTTCGGGTGATGGACACTGGCACTCCCAGACAGGAAGTCCCCTCCCTATATAACCCCCTTCCATGACAGGAGTACCTCAGTTTTGTAGCAAGCAGTATGCATCCCAAAATTCCCCATCAGAGGGGCAGGAGCTCTGTGTCCCGTGATGTACTCCAAGAAAAAGATTTTACAGGTAAGCTGTATAAAAATATCCCCTTTTCTTTAACGTACATCACGGGACACAGAGCAGCATAGTAATTACTATGTGGGATGTCCCAAAGCAATGCTCAATGAGGGGAGGGAGACATTCCAGCAAGAAAAAGGTGCCACCGGACGTGAGGATCTTATGCTGCAGCCTGCAGAACCGCACGGCCAAAGGCTGCGTTGGCGCTCCTCCTAACATCCAATTGGTAAAACTTTGTAAATGTGTGGACTGACGACCAAGTCGCCGCCCTGCAGATCTGAGCCATGGAGACCTGGTGATGTGCTGCCCAAGAGGTGCCCACGACTCTAGTAGAGTGGGCCTTTACCAGAAAAGGAAGTAATTACCCATTTAAGCCATAGGCCTGGAAAATTACTTGTTTAATCCACCTGGAAATAGTGGATTTAGATGCTGCCTGACCCTTCTTGGGTCCCTCTGGTAAAACAAACAAGACGTCGGTCTTTCGGATCTGGGCCGTAGCCTTTAGATACATTTTAACGGCCCTCACCACATTCAAGGTATGCAACAACCTTTCCTTTTCTGAAGAAGGCTTTGGAAAAAAGAAAGGAAGAAATCAGATCCTGGTTCAAGTGAAAGTTTGATACCACTTTCGGGAGAAAATACGGATGAGGACGCAACACTACCCTGTCCTTATGCAGGACCAGGTAAGGACCCCTACATGAAAGGGCTGCCAACCCCCGACACTCTTCTGGCAGATGAAACGGCAGCCAGAAACACTAACTTTCTAGTCAGCAGTACCAAGGGGATCTCGGCCAGAGGCTAAAAAGGCTGTCTCTGAAGTGCCGACAGAACCAGGTTCAGGTCCCAGGGGCAAAGGGGGGTCCTGACCGGCGAATAAGATTCCCTGTAAGAAGGATTCGACAAGAGAGTGGGTAGCCAACGGCCTCTGAAACAGGACAGACAAGGCAGAAACCTGCCCCTTGATCGTGCCAACGGCTAGATACATATCTACGCCGAGCTGTAAAAATTCCAGAATCCTCCCAATGACATATTTGCGGAGATGTATGTTCTCCACACTCTATAATAGATTAGCCTAGAAAATGGTTTTCTGGCATTAACTAGAGTGAAAACCACTGAGTTAGAAAGCCCTCTCCCCTTTAAAAAAAGGGATTCCGCCTCCAGGCCGTCAAACTTAGCGACTGTAAAGCAGGGTGGAAGACCGGCCCCTGCGAGAGCAGGTCTGGGCGGAGCGGGAGAGTCTAGGGCTCTTCCACCGACATCCTTACTATTAGAGAGTACCATGACCTTCGGGGCCACGCTGGGGCGATGAGAATCACCGGCTTGTGTTCCACCTGCATTCTGTGAAGAAGGCGGGGTAACATCTGGACCGAAGGGAAGGCATACATTAAACCGATGCCATGGGCACACTAGCGCATCTGCTCCGCATGCGGAAGACGTCAGGATGGAGAGACCATTTCCCCGGAGACAGCAGCTGACGACTGAGTAAGTCCGCCTGCCAGTTCTCCACCCCCAGAATAAAAACTGCCGAGATGCACGGAACATGTGCTTCTGCCCAAGTGAGGATCTGGTCCATCTTTTTCCGGTGCCTCCCTGGTGGTTTATATATGCCACCGCCGTGGCATTGTCGTACTGAACTCTTACTGGAGACCCCCTGCAACTTCGTTGTCCATGCTTCCAAAGCCAAGCAAGCTGCCCGGATCTCCAACAGGTTGATGGGCAAGGACCTCTTTGACCATAGCCATCTTCCCTGCTGGAACAACTCCCCCAGGACCGCCCCCCCAACCTTGCAGGCTGGCGTCTGTAGTCACTACCGTCCAAGTGACTGAACTGAAGAATTTTCCCTTTCCGCAGGTTCTGGGGCGTCAGCCACCAGCACAGACTCTGTCAAACTGACGGAGAGAGAGTCATAGGAAGGTCTAGGGCCTGGGCCTTCTTGTTCCAGGCCGACAGGATGGCATTTTTCAATTTCCGTGAGTGGAATTGAGCGTAAGGTACCGCTTCGAAGGTAGCCGCCAGCTTGCCCAACAGTCGCATACAGAGGCGAATGGTTGGCTTCTCCTTGCTCCGTACCGTCTGGATCATTTCCCTTATGGAATCGACTTTTGCATGTGGCAAGAAAATCCTCTGGTGCTCAGTGTCTAGGAGCATGCCTAGATATTCCAGCCTCCTTGTCGGCTCCAAGGCCGATTTGTCCTGGTTTATGACCCAGCCTAGAGATTCGAGATACTGAACCGTAAGGGTAACTGCCCGTCTTACACTGGAGGCTGACCGATCTATTATCAAAAGATTGTCTAGGTACGCCATGATAGAAATACCTTGAGCTCTTAGGTTGGCTAACACGGATCTTTGTAAACACACGTGGAGCCGTGGCTAGTTCGAACGGAAGAGCCACGAACTGGTAGTGGTGCTGACCCACTGCGAACCGCAGAAATTTGTAATGACCTGGAAATTTTGGAACGTGAAGGTATGCGTCTTTTATATCGATTGACGCTAGGAAGTCCTCCCCTTGCAGGATGGCGGCTACCAAACGGATAGACTCCATTCGAAAGGATCAGATCCTTAGGGAACGGTTCAAGCCTTTTAGGTCCAAAATTGGCCTGACATCGCCATTCGGCTTTGGAATGATGAAGAGATTTGAGTAGAACCCCAACTTGCGTTCCTGGGCTGGTACTTCCACAATTACCCCCTGACCCAAGAGGCGGTCTAAGGCTGTTAGGAGCGATAGCCTCTTTGCCGGGTCGCCTGGCAGGTTTGACATAAGGAAGCGAGGAGGGGGGAAATTCTGAAACTCCAGCTTGTACCCCCGAGCAACCGAGGAGAGGACCCATCTGTTGGGAACTCTGGCTCCCCAAAGCTATGCGAAGAACCGAAGTCTTCCCCCCACCCACGTGAGTGGGGCCGCCCCTTCATAAGGCCGACTTGGGGGCAGCCTTAGTTGGCTTGCGGGACCAGGGCCTTTTGTTACCTGGAACTTGCCCCTGTGGATTATTGCCAATGCCTGATCGGCCAGGAGGCCGTCGATACTGTCTGGAGGTCGAGGGGCTGGAGAGGTTGATCGCTTAAAGGTGGGACCTCGAAACCTCCTCTTAACAGGTGAAAGAGTACTCTTGCCACTAGAGATCCTCTGTATAAATTTGTCTAAATCCTCTCCAAACAACCTTTCCCCATGAAAGGGAAACCCTGCCAGAAGCTTCTTGCAAGGAGCCTCTGCGGACCAATTCTTCAACCATAAGAGTCTCCGCATATGTACTAAAAACAGTGAGAGACGGGAAGCCTGCTGGATGGAGTCTTTAATGGCATCCACTGCAAAACATAAGGTTCTCGGAATATCGGCCAATTCCCGAGCCTGTTGGGACGAAATATCCTTTAATACCTGTTTTGCCTGATCCTTTAATGCCTGGCAAACACCAATGGCCCCCACACCAGGCTGGACTACTGCCCCCGCTGTGGCAAAGGAGGCTTTCAGCAAAGTCTCTAGCCTTTTATCGACAGGATCTTTGAACATCTGGATATTATCAAGGACTTATTGACGCATGAGATAGCTGTGTCCACAGTAGGAACCGTTCATTTCTTAGAGAACCTCTCCTCCATTGGGTACAAAACCGAGAACCTCTTTGGAGGAATAAAAATTCTATCTGGACGTATCCAGTCCTGAAATATCAAGTCCTCTAATAGAGGACGGACCGGAAACACAGCGTTGGTCTGTGGTGCCTTCAAAGTGCCTAAGGAGGATATAGAAACCTGTGGCTCCCGCACAGGCAATTTAAATGCAGACCGCACCAAATCCGACAGAGATTTTATCCACAGCCTTTCGACCTGGGAAGCTGAGAAGGGTTCCTCAATGGTTGATTCCTCAGAATCTGAACCCCCCTAAGCCTTCTTCCGCTCGGTCCTCTGGAAATTCCAATTCCTCTGAGGAAAATATTTCCGCATTTGGGGACCCATACCTAGGAGATGGGGACCTAGCCCGCTTTCTCTCTGGTACCGAGGCCGCAATCAATGTTGCTAACCTCCGTTCCAACCCACCTAGGGTGGAAGCTAACATCTCCTCTGTCACATAGACCGGAGCTGGTTGGATAGGGCCAGCCGTAGCACCTAGCAACCCTGATGGCTCATCCAGGGCGACGACCTCTGGTCTATCCGGGGAGGATGGGACCCTTTTGTCCCTTTTGCAGATCCTGATCCCTTGGGAGCCATGATACAATACCGAGGCACGCCGCTGAAACAACTTACTGTAACAGCTGGAAGGTAAATTCACATAGGCTAGGGGGTAGGTGCTCTTTAAAGCCCCCTGAGCCTAAATAGGGCAAGCAGATACTAACCCGCCTGGCTAATGTGACTCAAGAAAATGAGCCAAGTACTGCTCCCTAAATGCTGGACTAGTAAAGAGCAAAAACATTTTCCAGGACAAGCCGTGGTTGGAGCTCAGGCTGCTGCAAGAACACCGGCTGAGTAATGATACAGTATGTTCAGTAAAAAGCACAAAGCTTCCGAACCAATGTGTTCTATACCGCCAACTGCGTGTCAGGTAGCCAGATGAATCTTACCGATTAGTAAACCTCAATCCATTCGAGGCCGCCGCACCGACTGCTGCTCTGTGTCCCTCTCACCGATATCTGAGTAGCTTCAGCGTATATCAGCGCGCTTTCCTGCTGACATCAGGCAGAGAGGGGAACGTCCCCCGCCCCCCTACGCACGCTGCCGCGTCTATTTACCGCGCGCGTGCACCCACATGACCATGTCTGCGGGAGAAGCAGGCGAAGACGCCGCTCAGAGGGACACATGGAGCTACCTTATACCCACGCACAGGCTCCTGCCCGGGACATAGCTAGAGAGCCGACACCAGGCAACGAATGGCAAGTCCTCTTCCCCCCCCCCCTTTTTTTATCACTTAGGAGAAGGGCCATAGGCAGGACACCTAGAAGAAAACCTAAGCAGCAGCAGCATACCAGAACCAGCTGGGGGAAAGGTTTGGGTACCAGGCCATCCTGTCTTTGGATGACATAGTGGTTAAACAATTGCCCATGCTTAAACAATTGCCCATGCATAGAAGCATCATATAGGGGAGACCCATAGCCCCCCAGGGTGACCTACTGTCGAACCAAGTCCCGCAGGTCCCCCACTTACCTTTCCACGCTGCAGGGTATTGCAAAGCAAGAGGCCCAGCCTTCACCCTTCACCTTGGGCATAGTCATAGACCTTCAGGGACCGGAGTCCAGCAAGGAACACCACTCCCCTGGACCTATACAGCACCCTAGCAACAGGTCCATTTGGTCCTCTTAGAAGGCACCAAGTCCTGGAACCCAGCGTCCAGCCCTCCGAAGGAGAAGCGTTATAGGCTAAACCCCATCCTTGAACTGGGGCCCGGGTACCGTCCACTTTGGCTATGAAGCACCTTGGACAGATCCGGTCAGCTTGCCAGGGTCCCTGAGGACATAAAGACATAGCTGTTCAGGAAACGTGACCAACACCTAAGACACTGGCGAAAAAACTGAGGTACACTTCTGTCATGGGAGGAGGTTATATGGGAGGGAACTTCCTGTCAGAGTGCCAGTGTCCATCACCTGAAAGTAGGCTCTATAACCCACATAGTAATTACTATGCTGCTCTGTGTCCCGTGATGTACGATAAAGAAAAAACGACTTCCACAGACTTGAAAGGGAAGACGATTATGCACCCATTTGCAAGTCTGTTGAGTGATTTGTGCTATAAATAAATAAATAAAAACACACACTATCCTTTCATAGCACTCCATGAATGTGGAACAACCAGGGAATTTAAAACATTTTAGAGATTAAGGCTTGGTTTACATTTTTTCATCACCCCCCCCCCCCCCCAAACAACAACTCCACTTTTTAACAAATCACCCATATCCAATTCCTCTGTGCATCTGCATCGTAGTGCATTGCGTTGGAAATCAGTGCTGTTGTGCATTGACAGCCCAATCAAAATTATATGCATGGACTTACGCACTGCAAAAGTATAAATCCATTCTAAAAATCAAATTTGCAGCAAAAGCTTTATACATTGCTTGGTGAGGATAGTTACCTGTAAATGGATCTGCTCCAGATGAGGGGACCAAATTTGATGAGGAGCCAGGCACATAACGGCTACCACCTGTAAGGCACAACATTTCAGACTTCAGTACTAACTTCCTAACATTCTCGTAAAATAAACTCCAGGATAACAATTTCTTTGAAAGCTAAGAAATTCACCCACGAATTAACCAGTCAGATACAGTATGCCACAAGCAAAAAAAAAAAAACGTAATGAAAAAGGATAGAGTTCATTTACTTTATTGTCATGATCTTTAAACTACCACAGGCAATAGCTCCTCCAGGTTTTCAGATTTTTCTAGTAGATGGATAATCGCACTTTTAGACACCGTGCACTGAGTATTTTTGTACCCTCCCCACTGTAGATGCATACATGCCACCATCCTGCACTCAGAAGACACGCAGAAAAGTCCTATAGGGACTGACTGTGCAGACAAGAAGAAAGAGAATTGGACCAGCATCATGTACAGTATACACTGCTGAGGGCTGCAGGTCAAGTTAACCATGTATGTGGGGTTAAAAAAAATAAAAATAAATAAAAAAAAAGAAGAAGGACAACTGCACTTTGCCTGAAAGTGCACACATCAGTCAAAACTTTTTCTCAAGATATCATGTGATATCGCAATTTGTCAGCACTGTCTGTGTTGATGGGGAAATCATGCAAATTTCTTTGCAGCAACCCATGGTTGCCCAAAATAAGTTTGCACCTCCATGACCTGCCTTAGGCAGAGTGATTTTTAATTTTTTTTTTTTTTAATAAAAATAAAGTTACCTGTTTTTGCCCAGCGTTGATGGGGGAATCTCTCCCACTGAGCCAGCTGCTAGCAATAATCTCTTGTAAACCTGACAGGCTGGTTGTACCCATGTTGATTGATCAATGAACTTGGATACATTCAGCCTGCCCATACATGGTTCAAATCTTGGCTGGAAACTACAGTTCATAATATTTTTCTTTTAGGCCAGCCATACACGGTTCGAATCCCAGCAGGTTCAGCGTTAATGAGCAGGCTGAAGGTACCAAGTTGATCGATTAACTTGGGCACAACCAGCCTGCTGGATTCTTTTGTGATTATAGCTAGCGGCTGATATAGCCACTATTAATAATTATTGTCTTCTCTGATCGGGGATGGCTTCCCCCATCTACCTCCTTCCCCTGCTGGGAGAACAGAATTGCTGATTCCCCTGTTAACACGGCCTGTGTTGGAGGAATTGTGCAACTGTGGTTGCAGGAAAGAAATTTCCAGTGTATAGCCAGCCTTAAACAAGTACATAGTTTTCCTGATAAGCAACACACCTAAAAGTATTCTGTCCAAGCTGCAGTGTGTCAGAG
Organism: Rana kukunoris; assembly: GCA_029574335.1. Classification (NCBI taxonomy): domain Eukaryota; kingdom Metazoa; phylum Chordata; class Amphibia; order Anura; family Ranidae; genus Rana; species Rana kukunoris. Next base: position 336,795,549 of record CM056049.1, on the reverse strand, counting down.
GTTCATTGTTCAACTTCAGCTTTAATAGAAGAGTGTGTTAAGAAGCGTGTTAGAAGAGCTTTTATCTCAAAATATAATGCAGGAATTGTGTAGCTGTAAACTACTTGCTTTTATAATGTATGCATCATTAAACCTTTGGTGACCAGTGGTCATGAATGCCTAGATGCTCATATATTTTTTAAAGGTCATATAAAAAATGTTTGTACATTTAGTAAAAGTAAAAAAAACAAAGAAACACGCTACTGTTATTATAGGCCGACATTCTGACTGGATCTTGATTTTCAGCAGGGACCCCAGGTGTCAGTGACAAATGGACCCGAGAGTGATCTTTCATGCAGTGTTGCATCTGCTGGCTTTCAAACGAGGGATGTTTAATAATGCATCCCTGCCATGGGGTATTTACTGGGGAATGTTAATAAACAGAATATGGGTGGGAAAGGAGTTAAAGTATTTCATTTACCTGTGAATGGATCAGCAGCAGAAGCAGCTGCAGCAGAACCTCCTGGGATGTAACGACCACCACCTACAAAAGAGTGCATAATGGCTTTATAGATAAATGGACAGACAACTTACACAGTGGAGACAGCAGTTCGCCTTCTCTGAAAACCTTGTATTAATAAATACTCATGATGATGATTCCCAGAACACTTCAAACAACGTCTCCAGCCACCTTTACCTGTGAAGGGATCAGAGAATCCAGAAGGTGTAGCAGATATGGTCTGTCCCCCAGTGTTATCAATGATGAATTTGGCAACTTGATCTAAAAACATTGGGCTCAGGTCATTTCTTTCCAGGAAGTTGTGTGCCACAAGCCATGGATCTTCAGTAATGTTGTATGGCAGCTTGAATGAAGGCCCACTCTCATTTACATCAATTGTGAAAACATAATCATACTCCTGAGAAATCAAAAATACTGCTTAGACTTTCTATTTATACAAAATGCCTGCTTTATGCAAACCAAGAACATAGAATTAAGTCATTACAGAAGACCTGGAAAAGCTAGAGAATGTATCAGATGTGAACATAGAAGCACTTTTCCAAATCGAAAAAAATAAAAAAAAAAACACACACACACGTGTCATACTTACCTCCGCTGTGCAGTTCGTTATGCAGAGTGGCCCCGAACACCATCTTCTGGGGTCCCTCGGCGGCTGTCTCAGCTGTTCCCTCTTGCATCGGCTAACCCCCCTGGGAAGCACTTTCTCAAGGGGTTTACCTTTGCGGGCACACTCCTGCGTCTTGTAGTCGGCGCCCTTAGCCGCCAACTACAGGACTCGGCCCCGACCCCCCTCGTCATTGGAGTTGATTGACAGCAGCGCGAGACAATGGCTGTGCTGCTATCAATCTAATGAAGAGCTGAGAAATCTGGCCGAGAAGCCAGCGCGTTCCCGACGCAGGAATTTCGAGGGCTCAGGTAAGCAAACGGGGGGGCTGGGGGGCCTGTAAGCATCGGATGTTTTACACCTTAATGCATAGGTGAAAAAAAACTGAAGCTTTACAACCCCTTTAAACATTCTTTATGCTATACTGGCTGCCTAGCAAGCTGTATGTAGACAAGTTCTTTGTAAAGATATTTTATGCAAAACAAAAAGGTGGTTCATACTTTTCCTTCAAACAGGACTTTCCCAGAAGTTTGCTGAGTAGCTCCTGAAGAACCAACTACATCTCCAATCTTGATCCAGCGTCCCTCACTAACACTCCATTGATAAGCTTCCACTTTACCATTTTCATTTACTAAACGGGTCTGTCCATCTTTAGTACCTAAAAAGAAAAACAAAAGAAGGAGACAAAACGATTACTGTATGCTTTGGTAAAAAGATGGTTTGAAAAGAAATAAATACACCAGAATGTATGAGACTCTTGCCATTAACCCTTTCACTGCCAGGTCCGTATGGACCTACAGAAGTGCCGGCAGGTGGCAAAGTCCATACGCCGAAACAGACCTACATTCCTGCTCTGTTCTAAGCTTATGGTCTCTTCAGTGACCAAAAATGTATATCAGAAATGTTCAGTACACTCTGCTGAACAAAACAACCACTGATCAGAGTTATTCTGCCACCTCTCTACCTGTCACCCGCTGCTTCCCTCCCTCCTGCACTACATAAAACTTCTGCTCTGTCCCCCCCGCACAGATGTGTTTACCAGCCCCCTTCTTTTTCTAGCTGAACATAGTGAGTGTTCGGTTCCGATCGCGAACTATGTTCAGTTGTCACTCTGGTATAGTAAACAGTGTTTACTATGCTAACATTTATGAATGAAGGAGAGCCACTAATCAGAGGCTTCCATTTATTCATAAGTAGTTCAGCTGAGCCTGCAGAGAAAGGGACTGAATTCTTCAGTCCCTTCCTCCGTCTAAAAAAAAAAAAGAGACATTAGAGGTTTGTTTAGACCAGGGATGTCCAAACTTTTTTCAAAGAGGGCCAGATTTGATTAAGTGAACATGCGTGAGGGCCGACTATTTTGCCCGACATTCTTTGAACCATCAAAATCTGGTCTAAGTGTGTTCGTCTGAGCACTAATACACTGCCCAACAAGAATTCTCTTGCCTTTGTGGCTGTGTGTGGTGAATAGATGAGCTTTGGTCGTGTTATTTGAATATAATGTATATATTCTTTTTGTGGCCCCAACGAATCCCAGAGCGCTGCTTAAGACTTAGGAGATTCTCTTTATGTAATCTGACAGCGCTCGTCCTGCCCCCTCCCTGTCCCCTCCAAGGCAGCGCTAATATATAAAGTATATATCTTTTGTGGCCCTGGGGGGGGCCACAAATTATATATATTATATGCGCAAATCCCCATATTTGGCCCCCGGGCCAGACTTTGGACATGCCTGATTTAGACCCCTGATATCTCCCCAAAAATAAATAAATTAAATATGTAAAAATCATAGCAAGGCCACTTTCACACAGGCACCTCCATGGGACAGAATCCCCTTGTTCAGTAGGTGATTGGTCTGCTAATCTCCCGCAGATGACAGGTCCGTATCTGCTGTGCAGAGCAGAGACGGACACATCTCACTGCTGACATCCACTGCTCCATAGGGGAAACTGGAAGGTCCGATCAAATCCGCCTGAAAAACTGACAGGTAGACCTGATCGAACAGCCTGTGTGAAAGGGCCCGAAGGGTAAATTTAGACATTTGTCTATATTGCCCTTGCCTCTAAAGTAGAGGTCGACTGATATGGGTTTTTCTCTGGCCGATGCCGATATTTGGAAATCGGGGCGGCCGATATGTGTTGCCGATTTTTGCGGCCGATATTTTAGGCCGATTTTTTTTTCTCCTCAACTCAAAAAAAACCTAGGGTGGAGAGGTGGGGAGGAGATAATTGTTTAGGGTGGAGAGGTGGGGTGCAGCCTGTCAGTGCCCACCACCAGTGCCACCTCATCAATGCCCACCAGTGCCACCTCATCAATGCCCACCAGTGCAGCCCATCAGTGTCCACCACCAGTGCCACCTCATCAATGCCCACCAGTGCAGCCCAGTGTCCACCACCAGTGCCACCTCATCAATGCCCACCAGTGCAGCCCATCAGTGTCCACCACCAGTGCCACCTCATCAATGCCCACCAGTACAGCCCATCAGTGGCCACCACCAGTGCCACCTCATCAATGCCCACCAGTGCAGCCCATCATCAATGCCCACCAGTGCAATCACCTCAGTGCATCGTCAACCAGTGCACCACCTGTGCCAACCAGTGCCATCCACCCCTGTGCCAACCAGTGCCATCCACCCCTGTGCCAACCACCCCTGTCTGCAACAGCCAATCGGCGGCCGCCGCTGCCGACATTCTACACTGTAAAAAAAAAAAAAAAAGTCCCCTGATGTGCTGCGCGCCCGGCCTCTGCCTACAAACCCCAGAATGCAGAGCGGGCCAGTAACATTCTGGGGTTTGTAGGCAGAAGCCGGGCACGCTGCACGTCAGGGGATGTTTTTCTTTACAGTGCAGAATGTCGGCAGCCGCGGCCTGCCGATTGGCTGTTACAGGCGTCAGTAGATAGCAGCGAGCGGGCCCCTCCTCTCTGTATACACCCACAGACGAGGAGGGGCCCGCTCGCTGCTATCTACTGGCACCTGTAACAGCCAATCGGCGGCCGCCGCCGACAACGCTGGGTGTACCAAGATGTCCGCGGCTCCGGAGCTAGGCCGAAGCCGCTGCCTTTCCTGATGCTGTGACCGCGGATTGCAGCTGCGGTCACAGCATCAGGAAAGGCCGCGGCCTAGCTCCAGAGCCGTGGCAGCGCTAGCGGCATGTAGAAATATCGGCCTAATTTGGAGAAAAATCGGCCGATGCCGATTTCTCCAAAACGGGCAAATATCGGCCGATATATCGGTCGACCTCTACTCTAAAGCCCAAGGCTACCCTCCAGAGGCTACTAACAGAGCGATGCGATGCCTCCTCACTACCTGTTTCAATCCCATTTTTGACAACGTACGTGCCACAACTGCATGCCGCCCCCCTACCCAACCGCAAGTCTCAACAAAGCTTAAGGCCTTGCTCACGAAGGGCATACCCCAATAGGGCCATGTTTAGCTGCAGAGGGATGCACAGGTGTTCCGTGCATCCCCATGCAGGCAGTCCCATTCATGTCAATTGGGATGCAGCAGCTGCAAGGACACAGCCACTGCTCCCAACTTGACATCCGTGTGGGTGCATGTCCCTGAACCCGTCTGCGTTTGCGTCCATGCACCTACACCCACATGGATGTTAGATCTGTCCTTACAGCTGCTGTGTCCCATCTGACATGAATAGGACTGCCTGTGCATCCCATGCAGGTAAACATGACCCTCCATGGGCGTATGCTTTAGTACACCCCACTGAATGAGGCCTTAGTAGGAATTTAGCAGGGATTGCGCAAGTTATATTATGTTTATGTGTGCAAATAAGGATTTACATTTTTTTTGTGAAAATAGTGATTTGATACACATTTGTGCAAATACCACAGGCCTAAAAGTAGTAGCACTTTCTTTATATTCTAGAGGTCATATGCGTTCAGAAAATATATGGTTTTGGGGGGCCTTTCACAAATTCTGAAAGCTGTAAGGGAGAAATAAAAACCTTCCGATTTTTTGCGAAATTTGGATATTTACACTTTTGCGTATGTTAAAATTCACCATTTCGCAAAAGGGCACAATTTAAAAAAGTTACAAATATTGTTATTTTACATTTAGTGGGAATTTTGTAAAATGTGCTGTGTTATTATCTGGGAATTGTGATTTTACTGGATGTTTAGCAAAAATATTGTTTTGCGCAAATATCATGGGAACTAAAAAATCAGTAGCACCTTCTATTTATTCTACGGGTCATGTGCTTTAAAAAAATATATGGTTTGGGGGGTCTGACAACGCTACACCGATCTCGGTAAAGCCCCAGCAAGGCTCTTTACCACTTGATCAGCCGTGTCCAATCACGGTTGATCACGATGTAAACAGGACACCGTTGATCGGCTTTTCCTCACTAGCGAGTAGAGGGGAGCCGATCGGTTGCTCTCCTGATGGGGGGGGGGTCTGAGCGTATTGTTTATCAGCCCAGTCCCCCCTTGGATGCTCGTTCAGGACCATCAGGATGTTGCGGGAATGGACCACCAGGTATGCCACCTAGACCACCAGTGAAATGCCAATCTGTGCCCAGGCAGCTGACAATCAGTGCCAACTCACAATGCCATCTATCAGTCACACATATAAGTGCCCATCAGTGCCACGTATAAGTGCCGCCTATCAGTGCCACTCATAAATACCCATCAGTGCAGCCTTTTAGTGCCCAGTGTCGCCTATCAGTGCCACCCATGAGTGCCCATCAGTGCTGCCTCATCAGTGGCGATACTAATTTTATAAAGGGAAAAAAAAAAAAAAAAAATTTAAAAAACATTCCCCCCCCCCCCCTTCAAAATTTTCGGTCTTTTTTTATTTGTTTAGCAAAAGATAAAAAACGCAGAGGTGATTAAATAGAACCAAAAGAAAGCTCTATTTGTGGAAACAAAATGATAAAAATTGTCTTTGGCAGGAAGGGGGTGGGGGGGGTCAAGTGTCTGGTATTGAAGTGGTTAATGGGTTTTTAAACCTTTTTTTTTAACACAACACGGTTTAAAGTTAAGTAAACAAATACTTTTAGGTACGTGCTTTAATAACAACTCATAATGTGTACTGACTTAACATACCGAGACCCACATACACCGGCACTTAACTCAACTCACCTGGTTCACTTAGGTGCTCTTTTCCTGGAAGATCCTCTATTTTGATGTCCCCCAAGTCACCAGTTTTTGGATCTATAGTTGCTTGGGACAGTTCATCTTCAAATGCTTGCAATTCCTCAGCACTAGCCGTGCGCTCTTGGCTCTCTGTAAATACTCGGATAATACCATCACTAAACAGAAAATATACAGATTGTTTTATTTGTATGATCGGGTTTTTGTCAAGCAAATAATTTGCCTCACATTAAAACTGCACTCTATGAAGATATTAAAAAGACACAAAGCGGCTTCATATTTATCAGACATCACTACATGTATTTTTCATAAATACAAACAGTGAACCTTAATTTGTCCTTGTATCAGCCTCTTGCAATACTGTACAGCAGTGCGAAGACTGGAAGATGGAGTAAGCAGAAGAAGCCAATCATGTGCGCAGGTGCTTACAAGGAAAATGTTGCTAAGAGAAAGTGCAGTGACAGAGAGATGAGCTCATCCATCTGCTGCTGCTGCTTCCACTGTCCAGATACAAGATGGGGAAGGGACAAGATCTACAAGTACTACTTAACTGCAGCAGAATAAATAAAGCGATCACCTGCACTGTCAGCCAGGGTCTTACTGTGAGACAGTGATGTGTAAATCACAGGACTGAATGGTCAAAAATACAAAATCTTTGGCAGCTAAAAAAAGAAAGCTCCTTTATATAAACAGTATATAATTTACTGTACAGGCAGTCTATGAGTTACGAACACAATAAGGACTGTAGGTTTGTTTGTAAGTGGAATGTGTGTGCAAGCCGGAACACTGTTTGTAAGAGTAACTTCCACCTGTGCATGGATGGGGGATGTTCCGGCTTCCGCCTGTACATGGATGGGTGGGGGGGGGGGATGTTCCGGCTTCCGCCTGTACATGGATGGGTGGGGGGGGGGGGGGGGGGGGATGTTCCGGCTTCCGCCTGTACATGGATGGGGGATGTTCCGGCTTCCGCCTGTACATGGATGGGGGATGTTCCAGGCACTTCTGGCCATGCAGTACTGCAGTGTGGGATGTGGCAAGATAGCTGCAGAGGTATCCAGGACCAGTGTGGAGCACAACCGGCCGGCATTGAGGCTGTTTGTAAGTAGGAGTCGTTCGTAACTCGGGTGTGGGTAACTTGGGGACTGCCTGTATTTAGCTGTGTGCCTGCAGTTTAGCTTTAATAGTCTTTGAATACCAAGTTATGAAGTCATGAGAGAGTTGCTACTCTTACTAGGAGTAAGCAAGTTGGGACTACAGGCTGGATCAGCATGTTAGAAAAGAAAAAAATGCTTTTACTCACTGAATCCAATCCAACAGTGATGAGTCATCTTTTATTGTTGGAAGTTATTTTTTTAATCAATAAAAACAAACACAATGTCAATAAGTTAGGGTCCTTTGACACGTGTGGACCGTATGTCCGTTTTTTAGATGTCCGTTTACGGAATGCAATGCTTTCCTATGGGTCCTTTCACACGCATCCGTTAACGTCCGTTAACATCCGTCTCCGTTAAGCTCCGTTTTTTTGAAGAAAACCCTATTTTTCTTCCGTCAAAAAAATGGAACGGACGAAAAACAGATGTTAGCGGACGATCCGTTTAACATCCGATCCGCTATCATCCGTTTTTCATTAAAATATGTAATAAAAATAAAGTTCTAACAAAAAAAAAAAAAAACGGATCAACTGATGATAAAAAACGGATCTAAAAAACGGATCTAAAAAACGGTGCACACATGTGAAAGGACCCTAAGACACAATGCTCACATCAGATATTAGACTGAAAGTAAACCAGTTAGCTTTTATCTTAAATTTAATAGTAACAGCCAATCATAGTCAAGTTTTACATTGTTACCAAAAGTTTTGATTACGCCCCACACCTGGCGGTAATTCCTGCCAACCCATCATAACCTTCCCAATGAAAAAGTCGCAGTCATTGGGTGCTGCCATTGGGACAGAAAGGTTAAATACCAAAGTGAAACTGAGATGGGAGGCGCACACAGAGCAGGCTTTACTGGCTTACAAAGGTAACCATCGGTATGTTGTGGCATCTGCTCTAAACTACATACATTATTTACAGTGCAGATAATGAGTTCACGGAACAGCTCAGTATTGTAACTGAAGGTTGTATTTCAGTAAGAATCATACCTGGCTCCCACAACAATGTCTCCATTATCTAAGATGCAACAGCACCATACAGACTGGGCACACAAGCGGACCGTCTGAGTGCATTCTCCACCCCTCCAAATCCTCATTGATCTATCCTCTCCTGTAGTCACAAAATCTAGATGGTAAACAAGCACATCATTATTTTTACAGGGAAAGGCAAAAAAAGTAATTACTTCAGTTCCTAAATGCAAATATACATAGGTGAATTTCATTTATTTTCAATGCTCACCACCAGTTAGGCCACAGTATATCATCTGACTGTTTACTCTTCTTCTAATGGCCATATTTTATAAGTTTTCAGAGACAGCATGTATTTTCAGTACATAAGGTTATTTTACATTTGCAGGATCTCCTTCTCTTTAATAAGACAGTCTTGAAGGGCCCCTGTCTTCTTTACAAAGTTATCCAATTCTAGTCTACCTTTTTTTTTTTTTTAAATCTCTCGCTCTCATAGGTCCTCTTCGAAATCACTATCCATCTTTTCTGCGATTTTTTTTCCCCTTTGTGTAAAATGTATTTGGGATTATTACTCCCAGCATTATCACAAGGCATGAGCGCATCTGGGATACTAAACTACTTATATCCTATAAATTGGGCATCACTAAATGGCAGACAGTTGTCTGGCCATTAGTGCACAATATGAAAAATCAAAGCTTCAATGGGGGGGGGTTGGGGGTTTGTGAGAAAGTTTAACTTGACAGACTTCTGGAAATCACCTCTACAATAATACTGTAAGCAGTAAAATGTTATTTTATGGACTGTTTTCTGACAGTGCAAATTAATATCTTATTTAGGATATACGTTGTTTTTATCCTATAAATAGTTCTCTGGAGGTGAAATGTTTCATCATCTACGAATAGTAAAGGTAAACCTATGTAGTCATGTACAATTGCTTAACAGATTTTTTTTCTTACCTCTAGTATTTGGAAAGAGGCATATGCTATAAATATAATTGGTGTGACTGTAGTAGACCTGTAGGCATTCACCAGTAATCAGCCACCTCCTCACAGAGGAATCATTGGAACAAGACAGAAATTCAGTCTCATTCACGGTTGCCAATCCTCGTACACAGTCTTCGTGTCCTAAAACATGGTTAAAAAAAAAAAAAAAAAAGAGAGAAAGAGAAAGAGAAAGAGAAAGAGAAAAAGAGAAAAAGAGAAAAAAGAGAAAAAGAGAAAAGAGATCATGTTATTGAATTCAGACTGTTAGATATAGATATGATTTTTTTTTTGCAGATCTAAAAACACAAAAAAAAAAATAATAGAACAATGACTGAACATACCTTGATTCGATTAGCAAGGTTTGAAAATCTTGTTCAAAATTTGGGAAACCTTGTTATGCAACTCTGCCCAATTGTAGGACTAATAAGCTAGCTATTGTCAGAAGGAATATAACTCAACATTGCTTTTAAAAAATATTGTAGCAGTGAGAAGGCCTTTTCATGCAACTTCTGGGACAACATTGAAAATAGACAAATACTTTCCATTACAGGCTTGACACATGCCTCAAAGTGGAACCTGGTACAGTGGAACAGGGTTCCAAATGATATGTAGCCCTTTACTTTATTCCATTGTATGCACAGTAACTCTTTTTACTGAATTGTCATAATTCCTTATCAGCACCAACAACACATATTGACAATATGGCTGTTGTGTATAGTAAGGAGGCAGGGTTAAATAGTCCTTTAGATCAGTGGTCTCCAAACTGCGGCCCGAGGGCCGTTTGCGGCCCTTCGCTTGCCTTTTTCCGGCCCTTGGGGCACTATCCCTCTCACACATACGAGACACTATTCTGCCATCTGACACCGACAATGGAGCATCTTTTCTCCCACTGACACAACTAATAGAGCACTATTGCTCCCTATGATACCAGGAATTGGGGCACTATTCCTCCCCCTAATACCAGATGTTCACCAACAATGATGCCAGGAAAATTTCTACTCCCGCTGGTCAAAATCCGGCACTCCAAGAGTCTGAAGGACAATAAACCGGCCCTTTGTTTAGAATGTTTGGAGACCCCTGCTTTAGATTATTGGCCCCTGTGACTGACAAGGGGCAAAGGCCAAGTGGTGCATTATGGGTTATTCATAACTTCTGCCGAACTTATTGGCAAGAGTTCAGGATCAGGCACACATGCCAATCGTGGGCATTTTTCTTGAAATCAGGTTTGAACCTAACCCCCAATTCTAATTAGTTGAAAAGGGACAATCAATCACATTGCTTCATTTTCCAATATGCAAACATTGAAAAACCAGCATACCATAACGTTCTTTATATCACGTGGAACACATTTTATATAACAACGACAAACAAGGAGCCATTTTATGACCTGTAGCTTTAGAAACTTACTTGAATGCCAACATACAGAACTGTCATGTGACCTACTCACACCATAGTATAAGATGTTCTAAAGCTACATAGGTCCCTTTATTACTAATGGATCGTTTGTTGGCATGTAAGAGATAACAGATCAACAACTGCAAATAAAATGTCTCTGCTGTACATGACCTGTAAGGTCTATGAACAGCCAAAAGTCAACGATGCCTCAAGCCAATCACCGCACAGGAGATACACAATGTAATATGCATATGTAAAGATATCAAATAGTCTTTTTTACATTGTTTAAGTGATAAAATTGGGAGTCGCCGTTGTGATATTTGCAAGAAGAGTGCTTTTCCTTAGAGACCTACAACAGCTCTGTTTACCCATCACAGACCTGTAAACAATGTGCTCAACCCACAACCCTGTGCTATGCATACAGAAAATATTAAGGAGAAAACTTTGCCTTTTGACATTTTCATGTGCATATAACAGGGTTATGGATAAATCCTGTTTGAAGGTTATAGGCATTCAGTATTTAAATGAGGAAATTTCAGGTCTCTGATGTTCATCTTAACACACCTAGGAATGTCCTTTCACACCTCCCTGCTTTCCACAGCTTGATGGATTTGTCAGCTGATCCAGTCAACATTAAACCTTGTTCAGGCAAAATCTTCACAGCCCATACAGCAGCTGTATGGCCCTATGAAAGAAAAAAATAAAAAAAATAAAAAAAAAATATTATACCTTGGGCCTTCTTTCTAAAATCACAAATTTAAAAGGCAAACGATTTACCATTGTGCAGGTATCTTTCCACTCTATTCAAACAAGCATATAGAACCAGTATACTAGTATAGATGTGCCTTAAGTTGGTCACAGAGATATTTTTATAACAAACAAAAAAATTATACAGTGCAAATGGCAAATACATAAAAAAAAAAAAAAATCAGTGATGAGTAAGCTGCAGCAAACATGTATGTGATAACATACATCAAACTTATATAAATCAACAACATGCTGCACTAATCTAAATCAGTAAATGCAATTAAATGAATACATATGAAAAATAGAAATGTATAATAAAGTGTGTACAGATTAAAGTCCACCACCAAAGCAATCAAATGAAGAATTTCACAAACAGGATATCCGTGTCTCCTCAGCCTGTTATGCATACCACCATGTGTCCTCTCATTCGGTATAAATATATGCCAAAGTCAAATAGTGCTTGTATAGGTGAAATTCCACCACTGGAATCTGTTTGGCCCTGGGATCTTCTCTCACCACTGATCAATGACTCGGCACTCTTTGAAACAGCAAAGCTGATCTCTGTCCAATGGATGAGGCCACTTCTGGGTGACAAGATCCCAGAGCAGGACGTGACCAGCACCAGAAAATCACCCCGGACAAACAAATTTCTGCATTCCAACATGACTAAGGCTGCTTTCACACTGAGATGGGGGCGTTAGCGGTAAAGCGCTACTAGTTTTAGCTGTGTTTTACTGCTGTTATAGCAGCACTTTTCTGCCGCTAGCGGGCACTTTTAACCCCCGATATCGGCTGAAAAAAGGGTTAAAAGCTCCTGCAAAGCGTCGCCACCGAAGCACTTTGCAGGCGCTTCAGCAGCACTGCCCATTGATTTCAATGGCAGGGTCGGTTTAGGAGCAGTGTATGCACCGCTCCCGCACAGCCCCACAGATGCTGCTTGCAGTACTTTTTTATCCTGCAAGCGAGCCACCCCAGTGTGAAAGCACTCATGCTTTCACACTAGGGAGGCCTGAGAGGCACTTTTCAGGAGCTTTATATGCGCTATTTTTAGTGCTCAAACACCTGAAAAGCGCCCCAGTGTGAAAGGGGTCTAATAGTAAGCTAGTCCTTTATCACCTATCTAGCAATTTTGCACATATCCCTTTAACATACTGATTTTTAGAGAAGGAGCACATTATTATAGAGAGTTTGTTATTTCTGTTGCCAAGACTGACTTCTTTTACTAGCAGGTGAACATTTTACCAACAAAACGTAAATCTAGACAGGAACAGGTCATCACCTGTAAGGTCATCATGCACTTCTCATTCAGCCACACTTTCCCAGTTGTGTCCCATGATCCACTTAATATGGTGCCAAACTTGCCAGAAGACAGACTGCACACTAAAAGAAAACAAACATTTTTTTTTCCATAATTTAGCATTATTTAATTTATTGATTAATTTGAATAAATACACTTGTTATAAATAACAACATGTAGTCAAATCAGCCTGCAAAAGCATCAAAAATGCAGTACTTTTTGCTTAATTAAAAAAAAAAAAATCCAGAAAATACCTGCATTCACAGGAAAGAGGCAGCAGCAAGAGTATTTGGCTCCTGCTGCTGTCAATTAACTGTTGAACCACCGTGTCTATGGACACACACAACCCAGCTTGTGAACGATCTGCTACAGGGCAGACACAGAAGAGAAGGAATGGACAGTTCGGGTCGGGGACCTCAAAAGATGAAGTTTGGGGTCGTTCTGTGAAATACCAGCCACCATTTTCACTGATTTCTGTAATAAGTGCAGAGCAGTTCCCTGCTTATAGCCGTCAAGAAAAAAAAAATAAAATAAAAAAAAAAGCAGCCGAGGTCTGGGAGGATTTACTAAAACTGGAGAGCGTAAAATCAGGTGAAGCTCTGCATACAAACCAATCAGCTTCCGGTTTTACTGTCTTGTTCCTATTGGTTACCATGCACAGCTGCACCAGATTCTGAGTGCTCCAGTTATAGTAAATTGTATCTGTCTGTTCATTTGCAGGTCAAAGGGATGATCTTCGGTCTGCAAATGAGGTCAGTTTAACCACTAAGACCCCATTCATACCTGAGCGTTTTGTAGCTTGAATCCTGAAGCTACAAAACGCTGGAGGGGAAAAAAATCAATTATTCTCTATGGAGATGGTTCACATCTCCACTACAAAACGCCTTAAGCCAGAAGTTCCAAACTGCCTGAAGCTCAAAACAAGTTCTAGGACTTTTTTAGGCAGATTTGGGCGTTTTTCTGCTTTTAACATTGGTGACCCTGGACCGGTCCAAAATCACGGTAAAAAAAAAAAGGCAGCAAAAATCGCGGCAGAAAACGCTCCGCTCAGGTGCGAATGCAGCCTTAAAGCAGTGTACCAGGCTACTTTTAGTTTATTAAAAGAGCGGCAAAACGCCTCAGCTCGTGCCGCTGGAGCTACAAAAAGTATAGCGACATGCTCACTTTTAAAAAAAAAAAAAAAAAAAAAAAAAAAAAAAAAAATAAAAGTAAAGCAGCCACTCCGCTCACCCTGTCCCACGGTCCAGCGATGCGGCTGCACGGAGGCCCGTTCCTCTCCCAGTCCTCTCCGCGGCACCTCCATCGGAACCACGGGCACCCAGCTTTGACAGCTTGTGGCTTTCCTGGCGGGGCGCGCACTGCTCATGCGCGAGTTGCGCTGCGCTCTCCTAGTGGATTTGCGATCTTCTGGGACCTGTCACGTGTCCCAGGAGATCGCCTAAAGGGAGGGGAGACCTAGGGGGAGAAGAGTAGTTGCCTATGCGACTCTCTAGGCTGAAGGAGGAAGTGGGACAGGAAGTCCCCTTCAAAAAAAAAAAAAAAAATTACATGCCAAAATGTGGCATGTAAGCGGGCGAGGAGTACATAAAGGGGAACTTCCACTTTTGGGTGGAACTCCGCTTTAAAGACCAAGCCTTTTTCTTGTGGCTTACAAGTTAAATCAGTATTTAGTTTTTTTTACAGAAAATTACTATGAACCCCCAAATATTATATATTTTTTTAGCAGAGACCCTAGAGAATAAAATGGCGGTTGTTGCAATATTTTATGTCACACTTTATTTGCAAAGTCTTTCAAATGCAATGTTTGGGGAAAAAATACACTTGAATGAATAAAAATAAACAGTAAAAGTTAGCCCAATTTTTTGTATAATGTAAAAGATGATGTTATGCCGGGAATAGTTTGATTCTCATTTTATCCAGAATCGTGCAACTCTAGTGTGCAGGCCGTCCTATTGCTGCCAATTAAGAAGTAGAAAATGCACGGACACAGCCGCTGTTTCCAACGTGACATCTGTGCCAATGCACGGCCACCAAAGGCATCCTGGACAGCAAAAAAATATTGTGACAATGGAATTATTAGTGTGTACGTAGCCCAATGTGCATGTGAACAGTTTTGACTCACCTGTGTTCTTATGGCCTTTTAAAACATAAAGAGGACTTTCACTATCCAGGCTGAACACACATATGTTATTGTCATTTCCACCAGTTGCAATTAATCCACGTGGGTAGGTTTCACTTGGAGGTATAAAGCATACGGTGGAGACAAAGTTGGAATGTCCCTTCATACGATGCAATTCAACAAAGCCTCTGGTGGGACTAAATAATAAGAAAACAAAGCGAAAACAGTTACATAATTAGTCAGGTTGAAAAAAAATAAGTCAATCGGCTTTAACGTGGTTTTTCAGCTCTTTAGCGCCACCCTTTGGGCAACTTCTGCTAATGTTTTGTTATGGTTAGCATTGCTTCCGAGCATGTTTGTTTGTACTTTGGAGTTTTGTCCATAGGACTAGTGTACACACGTTTAGATAATCCAACAACGCATTTGTTGTTGGAAAATTTTAAAGCAAGCTATCCAACATTTGTTGGCGGAAAATCCCACAACAATTGTCCGATGGAGCATAAAAAAACGGTCAGATTTTCCGACAACAGCCTGTCATCACAAAGTTCCCGTCTGAAAATCTGATCGCGTGTACGAGGCTTTAGGCTTGTGGGATAGATGATGCCGATATCCCAGGAATCGATGGGAATTGCCCAATGATGTCATCGCCTAGGTGGCCAGACAGGAAAAAAGGGTGCAACTCCACTTTAATGTGAGATTGTTTATTTTAATCCCCTCTACTGTACATCTCGCTTCCATCTTCTTTAGGTGTGTAGTAACCCTTTATCTCCCTTATCCTGAATATTAATTCACCCACTCATCCTTATCCTCCCACTGTATGTGATCTGTACATGAACCCCTTTGTCTCCTCCTCTGTGTACGACCTGTACATTTAGGCTACTTTACACTAGCAGCACTTCACTGTGCAACTTCTGGCAGGGGACAGTGTCATGTGTTTTTCAGCACATCACACATCTTACTTTTTCTTTTTCTAACTTTATTTCAAGTGTCATGTAATGGCATTTCATTCACGTAAAGAGGAAAGGATCGCTGCTACTCCCAACCAGCCCATGTAAATAAATGGTAATGTTAGCCATACACCAGTCGAAAAAACGTTCAAACGCGTTTTAAAAAAAACAAACACACGGTCATAAGGGCAAACGATATTGTCATCATGTAATAACCGATTTTCAAACAAAAAAAATTTGATTATTGCATTATTTTGGGCTCCATTTTTCTTCATCTATTATTTTCAGGGAACATTCACAGAAAAACACAAATGGATGGCCTATCTTGCTGGTTATAGGTTTCTTGTGTGTACTATTACTATGCTCTTTATTTTAGACATGACCGTCTGTTGACACAAACGTTTATCTTCAGGGTTAAAGATATTTTTACACATAAGTTTGTTTTTTAACAAACAAAAAACACATTAACCCTTCAATAAATTGTCCATTTGACAGAAGTTTTCCTTACATTGTTTGGCTCAAAAAAATCACAGCCGATCATTAATTTGTGCCCATTAACCACCCGAGGACCAGGCATTTTCTGGCTTTTCTTGTTTACAAGTTTAAATCAGTATTTTCTACTAGAAAATTACTTAGAACCCCCAAACATTATAAATCTATTTTTTAGCGGAACCCCTGCAGAATAGAATGGCAATTGTTGCAATCTTTGTCACGCAGTACTTTCAAACACAATTTAAGAAAAAAATACACTTTAATGAATTCAAAACAAAAACAATATATACCCCATTACTTTTGCATAATGTAAAAGATGATGTTACGCCGAGTAAATAAATACCTAACATGTCACGCTTTAAAATTGTGCACACTCCTGGAATGGTAACTTTAAAATGTTACCCAAAAGAGGAGTCTCTAGTCCCCCACGCAAAAATTTAGTGTTAAGCCCCGTACACACGGTCGGACTTTTGCCCAACCAACATCAAAATCCGACACTTTTCGCATTTGTCCGACCGTGTGTACGTTCCATCGGACCAACTTTTTTGGCTTTCATCGGACAAAAAGTTGGGTCTGCGAACGGACCAACTTTCAGGCAACAAAAGTCCGATGGTGCAAAGTCCGATCGTGTGTACAGCAAACCATCGGACTTTTGGACAAATTACAAATGCGCATGCTCAGAACCAATGTTAAAATCAACCAACAATAGCAGAAGTTAACCAAAGGGTGGCAGTAAAGAGCAGAAAAGAGCAGAACAACCACGTGATGATGGGAAAGTTTTAGAAAAGTTTGCAGAAAAGTCCGAGCGTGTGTATGCTATGGGTGTGACCGGACAAATCAATTAGGACAAAAATCCAAGGGAAGTTTTGTTGGATGTCCGACCGTGTGTATGGGCCTTTAGGATACTTACCTGTCCAGGGTTCCCGCAATGTCAGCACCCGCTAATCGGGTGCTGCTGCCACCATTAGCTAATCTATTCTGTACCCTGCTGTGGTTTGTACTTTTGTTATTTTATACAATAAAGGCGTTTTTCTTTTCTTGTGGCTGTCCAGATCTTCCCTCTTCTAATTGCCACTATTTGTAGCAAGGTAACCCGGAAGTGATGCCTTTTGGCTTCACAGTCGGTCCCCTACTGCGCATGCTGTGCTTTCAAATTGGCCCAGCAACCAAGGAAGAAGAAGAGAAGGGGGGGGGGCAAACTTCTGAGGGACAGAGCCATGGCACCGTCTTCAGAAGTGGACACATCAAAACAGGTATCTTTCCCCCCATATTTGGCATCTTTCGGGGGGGTGGTCAGTTAAGCGGAGGTAGGTGGCACATTTCTTGTAATAGAAACAAAAATATTTATTCGATATGTTTTAGGGCTGGTTCGCACCTGAATTGCACAGGAGCACAGACTGCGTTCCCCTACGATTTTCATCCCATTTATTCAACGGTCTGAAATTGCATTGGGTCGCACCAAAATTAGCGCATACACTAGTATATATATATATATATATATATATATATATATATATATATATAAAAAAAAAGTACTGCGCTGCACCACGTAGTACTGCGCTACCATGCAATCCAGTGCAGACAACAAAGTGACGTCTAGCCTCTATAACCTTGGACATCACTGGATGTCCAGGCTGGAAGTACATTTTTATTTTTTAAAGCAAAACTATTTTTGTTTTGATTGTTTGCTTTTAAAGATAAAATAAGAGATTTGGGGTCTTTTTGACTACAGATCTATCCATAAGGAGGACCTGCCATTCTTATTTCTATTGCAAAGGATCGGATGTTTACATTCCTTGTAATAGGAATAAGTACCGGTTCTCACTAGCACGCTCTGCAAGATCGCATGCGTTTCGCACCGCAAACCACATGCGATGTCCGTGCAATGCGATTTCAGCCATACAGATAGTATGGCTGAAATCGCATCGCATTCGGACCAAACTCAGGAGCACTTTTTTGGTCCGCCCAAGAATCGGATCACACGGCTGTTCACACTTATGCGATCCGATTCATGCCCAAACTGTCAGTTCGCAGTGCAATATGCAAGCTGAAATGGGGGTTTCATTAACAATGTATTGACACTCCCGGCAGTTCGCATATGCCAGTGTGAACTGCTGTGCGAGTCGGGTGCGATGCGGGAATCCGTAGAGGATTTGCAGGGTTCCCGCATCGCACTAATATGAACCGAGCCTCTACGCTCACTGTGTGTATATATATATATATATATATATATATATATATATATATATATATATATATATATATATATATATATAATGTTTGGGGGTTCGAGTCATTTTGTAGAAAGAAATACTGGAAAAAAAAATACTGGTTTTGTAAACAAAGAGTGGACTTGTAAGAAAAGAGTGGCAGAAAAAGCCTGGTTGGCAAGTCGACACCCGCAGCAGTGCGTTTTGAACGTGGCACAGGAAACGCATAGAGAACGCAGGTTTCATGCACCGTATTTCTTTGTGAACAAGTCCTAATAAAAAGGAAGGGGTGGCAGATATTTATTTATGGTGTACTTTCCCTGTAGAGCAAAATAATAAAATCCCAATATCTCCAAAAAGAAAGCTCTAACACAAAACCATAACACATTCATTTGGGTCCAGTACTGCGGGAGGGGGAAGCTGTCAATCAGCAGGCTGGTAGTGAAGAGGTTAAACACTGGGCTGGATAAGAATGGCTGGGAGCCCAACTCACTTACAGTCCCCCTCTCACTCACCTGTCCGGCACCCAGAGGCGGGCACTCCTGTCACGTGACACGGAGACGAAGCCCTCACCTGGGGGCAGCGGGCACTGAGCCACCCCCCGTACGTCCAGCTCATGCCCGGCCAGAGAGCAGCGGAGCCGGTAACAGCCGGTCTCAGCCATGACACAGCAGCCGCTTTACAATGTGACGGAAATGATGCGGCGGAACGCAAAACCCGGGACACCATCGGAAGTGACGGCACAGAGCCCTCCCAGTCCCCGCACAGAAAGGAGCGCCGCTCAGAGCTGCCCCAGGCTGTTCCATGTCATTGCAGGAAGTGCTTTCTTCCCTGGCTCCTTCCCTTCTCATCTACTACAGCTCAGAGCAGGGGTGACAACGGAGAAAGCCTTTCCTCACTTGTTCTAGGCCGCAGCCACAGCTTTAACCTCGTCAGCCCCGAGCCTCTTTCTGAGATTCCGTGTTTACAAGTTAAAAACAATTTTTTGCTAGAAAATCACTGGGAAACCCCCAAACATTATACATCTATTTTTTCTAACACCCTAGAGCAGGGGGTCTCCAAACTGCGGCCCGAGGGCCAGATGTGGCCCTTTGCTAGCCTTTATCCGGTCCTTGGGGTACTATTTCTCCCACTGATGTGAGGCGCTATTTCTCCAACTAACTCCCACAAGGTGGCACGATTTCTTCCCCAGATACCAATGATGGGATACTATTTCTCCTACCAATAAGGGCACTACTCCTCCTACTGACCACAAACTTAGAGGCCATATTTATTCTCACTGATGCTTGGCCTGGGACATTTTCTACCGCCATTGGTCACAATCCGGCCCTCCTAAAGTCTGAAGGACAATTAACTGGCCCTTTGTTTGAAAAGATTGGAGACCCCTGCCCTAGAGAATAAAATAGCGGTCGTTGCAATACTTTCTGGCACACTGTATTTGCACAGCGGTCTTACAAGCACGCTTTTGTTGGAAAAAATACACTTTTTTTAATGAAAAAATAAAACAACAGTAATGTTAGCCCAATTTTTTTTTATATTGTAAAAGATAATGTTATGCCAAATAAATTGATATCCACCATGTCACGCTTCAAAATTGCGACCGCTCGTAGAATGGCGAAAACATTTTATCCTTAAAAACCTCCATAGGCGACATTTAAAAAAAATCTACAGGTTGCATGTTTTGAGTTACAGAGGAGGTCTAGGGGTAGAATTATTGCTCTTGCTCTATTGATTGTGGTGATACCTCACATGTATGGTTTGAACACCGATTTCATATGTGGGCGCTACTCACGTATGCGTTCGCTTCTGCACACAAGCTCGGCGGGATAGGGCGCATTTTAAAAATTTATATTAAATTTTTTCTTATTTATTTTACCTTTTATTTTTTATTTTTACACTGTTCTTTTTTTTTAAGTGTCACATTTATTTCTATTACAAGGAATGTAAACATCCCTTGTAATAGAATTTTTTTTATCTTCCCCTCACTCGCTGCCAACGGCTCTGGAAAGCGGTGGCAGGCACTGGAGCGTGGCAAGAGGGGGGGGGGGGGCCTATCCCGCCACCGATAAAAGTGATCTCATGGCTGACTGTGCTACTTAAACCGGCGTTATCATGCAACATTGTACCCAAATGAAATTTATAATATTATTTTTATTATATAAACGAAAAAGACCAACAATTAAAATAAAAGATGTTTTCTGTTACAACACATATCCAATAAAATCAAATTTCTTCATAAATTCAGGCCCCTTTCACACTGGGGCAGGAGGTGCGGTGGCGATATAGCGCCGCTAAAAATAGCGGCGCTATACTGTCAGAATTGCCACGGGAAGAAGCGGTATACACGCCGCTCCTCTCACCGCTCCAAAGATGCTGCTTGCAGGAGATTTTTTTCTCTCCTGCCAGCGCATCGCCTCAGTGTGAAAGCCCTCGGGCTTTCACATTGAAAATGCTTGGCAGGAGTTTTTCAGGCGGTATTTAGGCGCTATTTTTAGCGCTATACCGCCTAAAAAACTCCTCAGTGTGAAAGTGGCCTTAGGCCGAAATTTATTCTGCTAAATGCCTTTGGAAAAAAAAATCCCAACAAGGGTATATTGATTGATGTGTGTGAAAGTTCTAGCGTCTACAAACTAGATTTATACAGATATGACGCTATAATGGTAATGGCGGTGATCAGCAATTTATAGTGGGATTTTGATACAGTGCGGACAATCTGGTGCTAACAGACACTATTTGGGAGGGTCACTAACTGACACTGATGTTGCTAGTGACACTAATACAGTGATCAGAGATAATATTGTACACTTACCACTATAATGATGACACTGGCCTGGGAAGGGGTTACCATCTGGGGGAAATCAAGGGGTCGACTGTGTGCCTAACAATCTGTAATGTGTGCTGGTTTTACAAACAGATCTGGCAGTTTTTTCTCCTCTTCTCAGAGAGAAGAAACAGCCAGATCACTGGTTTGTGTTTGTAAACACAAGACCCTGTTCCACGATTGGCTACAACCAATCGGCAGGTCCACAGCCAAAGACGTTGCCTGGGATATGCTGACAAAATTGCGCTGTACCCAGTGACAGCACGGGTCAGCAGGGGGCGGGCACATGCTTGCCCTAAACCCGAAAATTGTACATGTACATGATCTAGCCTGGCTGTGCCGCCCACCCACCCGCAGTAAATGTACTATGGGGGGTGGCGACAAGCAGTTACACTTTACTGCACAGAAACACAAGATAATACACAATCTTTGGTACAATATAAAAGATGTTGTTACATCAAGTAAATAGATACCCAACATGCCAAGATTTAAAATTAATCACTTGTGTACAGTTCAGTTGAGATGCGTGACATTTATTATTCATGGTATGCCTTGAATATAAATATTGTGGGAAACAGTTAAAGCGAAATGAAACACATCAGTTTAAAGCGGTAGTAAACCCATCCAGGTAAATTTCCAGCATATTACTCATTCTAAACGAGTCAACTAGCTGCTATGTGTAGATGGCTTCCTACCGTCAGGGCTGGACTTACCATTGGGCTTGACTGGGCTCAAGCCCATGGGCCCCTCCCAATAGGGGGCCCCTCAAAAAAAAAGATTTCTTTCTCGTACATCACGGGACACAGAGCGGCATATTCATTACTATGTGGGTTATATGGAGTACCTTCAGGTGTGGACACTGGCAATCTTCAAACAGGAAGTCCCCTCCCTATATAACCCCCTCCCCTAGAGGGAGTCCCTCAGTTTTTTCGCCAGTGTCTTAGGTGTTGGTCACGGAATAGCTTTGCTCCACATCCTTTGGGATTAAGGGCGGGCTAACCGGATCTGTCCAAGGAGCCTCAGTGCCAAAGTGGACAGTACCCGGGCCCCAAACCGTGGGGTTTTGCCTATAATGCTCCTCTTTGGAGGGCTGGACCCTGGGCCCAGGACTTGGAGTTTGCAAAAACCATAAGGTTCCTGTTTTGCCAGGGTGCTATATAGGTCCAGGACAGTGGGTACCTTCATAGGACCCCAGGGCCTGAAGGTCTACTACGCTACCCACGGAGATGGGAGAAGACTGGATCAGTTTGCTGGTCAAACATCCTGCAGCATGGAGCAGGTAAGGGGGAGCCTGCGGGACTTGGTTCGACAGCAGGCTCCCCGGGGTAACCTAAAAGGGGGGATAGCCTGAGTATGCTCTGCATGGGCAACTGTGATCACTATGTCTTAGAGACAGGATGACACCCTTTCTCCCCCCATTACTAGGCCCCCCTGTCTAAAGTGTGTTGCTAGCTAACCTGCTGTTTCTTCCTAGAGGCTAGTAAGGATCCTTAGGGGCCTTAAAAGAGTCCTACCTGGCCGGGAGTTTTTGAATCTGCCGCCGTTTCTGCGCCATGGATCTCCAGCAGCGCGGCTCCTCCATGTTCTTCCTGTTTCCGGGTACGTGCACGCGCGCGTCTTATTGACGAATTTTCGCGCCATCCGGACAGGAGGGCGGGGGGGGGCGGGCCTGCGGCGTCATACAGGCGCGCCCTTCTGCTGTTATAGACAGCAGGCCTTGTCAGGGCTCAGTCTGTGGCTGATTGTTTCAAGAGAGGACGCAGGGCGGCAGAACAGTGACTCCCGGTGGCGGAAAAGGGGTAGTACATGTGGACTTTGTCCCAATGTCTATTGTTAAGCCAAAGAATCCCCCTTATTTGACAGCAGGTTGGAGGCTGGCAAACTTAAGTTAGGGGCATTATGTATGGTCATAGAAAATATATAATTATTTAAAAAAAAAAAAAAAAAAAAAAAAAAAAAAAGACCAACATACAGGCCCATCAGTTTGTGGGGACACTAGTGATCTACTTTCCCCTAAACTCTGGAATTGTACTCCTGGCCACTACAGTCTGTTGTGTGGGCGGAGTCCCTCGATTTTTTATTATGGCTTCCAAGGGTTCGGGGTCAAAGGGTACAAAAAAGACCAAAAAACAAAAGGGTTCCCTTTCTGATTCTGATATGCCGATTCTTTCCCCGCAGCTTATTAATTTAAGAAGCGCCTTGGATGAGCCATTAGGGGGATCTGGTGCGGAGGCTGGCCCGGATCAGCCCAGCCCTGTGTTTATCACAGAGGAGATGCTAGCCGTATCCCTAGGGGGGCTAGAAGAGAGAATAGCAGCATTGATTGCTAGAGCTATTCCTGGTAAGAAACGGGTTAGATCCCCATCACCAGGCAGTGTATCCTCAGATGCTGAGATTCTCTCTCCGGAGGAATTAGAATCACAGGAGGATCAACTGGACCTGAACCAAGAGGGTTCAGGGATTGAGGGGTCTACCTCTGAGGAACCATTTTCAGACTCCCAGACAGAAAGACTGTGGGTACAGTCTTTGACGGACATGGTCCGCTCGGCATTTAGCTTGCCATTACCAGAACCTCAGGTTCCTCCGGTATCCTCTCTGGGCTCTTTGAGAGCCCCGTTAAGCAACGCAGTTTTTCCGGTCCATCCTCTCTTGGAGGAATTGATCTTTCGGGATTGGGTACGGCCGGACAGGGTTTTTCTGCCACCGAAAAGATTTGCGGTCATTTATCCCATGGAGGAAAAATTCTCCAAGAGATGGAAGCTCCCAGTAGTGGATGCAGCCATCTCATGTGTGAATAAATCACTAACTTGCCCGGTGGAAAATATACATATGTTTAGAGATCCGGTTGATAAAAGATTAGAAACACTTTTAAAAGCATCCTTTGCTACGGCAGGAGCAGTGGTGCAGCCAGCGGTAGCTGCAATTGGAGTTTGTCAGGCATTAAAAGACCAGACAAAAGAGATGTTAAAAGACATGCCTACCCAACAAGCAGAAGAGTTTGCTGACATTCCCAGAGTTCTGTGTTTTGCGGTAGATGCTATAAAAGATTCCATCCAGCAGGCTTCTCGTTTATCACTATGTTTGGTACACATGAGAAGGCTCTTATGGTTGAAGAACTGGGCGGCAGAACCCCCATGCAAAAAGCTTCTGGCAGGATTTCCCTTCCATGGAGGGCGACTCTTCGGAGAGGATCTGGATAAATATATTCAGACTATTTCAAATGGCAAGAGTACCCTTTTACCGGTCAAAAAGACATTCCGGGCTCCTACATTTAAAAGGCAGTTTTTTCCTGTCTCGGGGCCCTCTAATTCCAGGCAGTATCGACGGCCGCCTGCGCGATCCAACGGTAACAGTAGATCGCAGGGACAAACCCCTGGGGGTAAGAAGCCGTGGTATCGCAAGCCGTCAAAGGCAGCCCCTAAGTCTGCCTTATGAAGGGGCGCCCCCACTCTCACGGGTGGGGGGAAGGCTTCGTCTCTTCTCAGAAGTTTGGGAAGCCAAGATCCCCGACAAATGGGTCCGGGCATCTGTAACCACAGGTTACAGACTGGAATTTCTAAGGTATCCTCCGCCTCATTTTCAAGAATCAAGGCTACCAAGGGATCCAGCAAGGAAGGCCTCAATGCTGGCAGCCTTGGATCACCTGCTTTGCCAGGACGTAATTTTAGAAGTGCCAGCCCAAGAGCAAGGCCTAGGTTTCTATTCCAATCTCTTTGTCATACCAAAGCCCAACGGCGATGTCAGGCCAATCTTGGACCTAAAGAGGTTAAACGGTTATCTAAGGGTGCGGTCCTTCCGGATGGAATCCATCCGGTCAGCAGCCGCCGCGCTTCAGAAGAACGATTTTCTGGCCTCCATAGACATAAAAGATGCTTACCTTCATGTACCAATCTGTCAGTCGCATCAAAGGTTTTTACGCTTCGCGGTCGGGCAGCGACACTTCCAATTCAGGGCGCTCCCTTTCGGGCTGGCCACGGCCCCCCGGGTATTCACGAAGATCCTAGCCCCAGTTCTGGCCAATTTAAGAATCCAAGGAGTCACGGTCCTAGCATACTTGGACGACCTTTTAATTATAGATCATTCACGGACGGGTCTGCAGAAGGCAGTAAACCTCACGGTTCGGTACCTCGAAGAATTCGGCTGGGTCCTAAACCAGGGAAAGTCAGCATTCCAGCCTACAAAGCAGTTGGAATACCTCGGCATGAGGTTAGACACGGAACGTCAAAAGGTGTTCCTGCCCCTTGTAAAGATCAAGGCGATCAAGGGGTTGGTTCAGTTGGTTATAAACAAGAGAAGACCAACTATTCGCCTGTGTATGCGATTACTAGGCAAGCTAGTGGCCACATTCGAGGCAGTACCTTACGCTCAGATCCACACTCGCGTCCTACAGGCAGCCATTTTAGCAGCCTGGGGCAAGAGGGCACATGCCTTAGAGTCCCCTTTGACGCTATCATCAAGGGTCCGACAAAGCCTGGCCTGGTGGTTGAACCCTCAGAACCTTCTAAAGGGAAGATCCTTCAGCCCTGTTGTCTGGAAGGTAGTTACCACAGACGCCAGCCTGGCAGGCTGGGGGGCGGTCTTCGAGGGGTTCTCCCGCCAGGGAACTTGGGTGAAAGCAGAGAGGCAGCTCTCCATCAATATCTTGGAAATCAGAGCGGCTCGCCTAGCCCTGTTGGCGTGGACCTCCAGATTAAAGGGGTTCCCGGTGAGAATCCAGTCAGACAATGCCACGGCGGTGGCATACATAAACCACCAAGGGGGAACCAGGAGCCAGGCCGCTCAAAGGGAAGTGAACTTGATTTTTCAATGGGCAGAGGCTCATGTACCCTGCATTTCAGCGATATTCATTCCAGGAGTGGACAACCTGCAGGCAGACTTCTTAAGTCGCCAGAGTCTGTTGCCAGGGGAGTGGTCTCTGCATCCCCAGGTCTTTCAGACAATCTGCCAGAGGTGGGGAACGCCAGACGTAGATATAATGGCATCCAGGTTCAACAAGAAACTAGACAGGTTCGTGTCGCGAGCGAGGGATCCTATGGCCTGCGGAACCGATGCGTTGGTGTGCCCTTGGCATCAATTCAAACTTCTATATGCATTCCCTCCACTACAGTTACTCCCCCGCCTGTTGCGCAGGATCAGAGTGGAGCACAAGCCAGTCATTCTAATAGCTCCAGCTTGGCCCCGGAGGGCTTGGTACTCGCTAGTCCTGAATATGGCAGTGGGAGACCCTTGGACTCTTCCTCTACAACCAGACCTACTCTCACAAGGTCCGATCCTCCACCCTACATTACAACGTCTAAATTTGACGGCCTGGAGGCTGAATCCCTGATTCTCAGGGGTAGGGGTCTGTCTAGGCAGGTAATCCCTACCCTGATTAAGGCTAGAAAGCCGGTCTCCAGGGTAATTTATTACAGGGTGTGGAGGAATTATATAGGCTGGTGTGAATCCAAAAGATGGAATTGCCGCAAATATACTATTGATAGGGTGTTAAGTTTTCTCCAGCTAGGAGTGGATAAAGGCCTGGCACTAAGCACAATCAAAGGACAGATCTCAGCTCTGTCAGTGTGGTTTCAGAGGCCGCTGGCCACCCACTCGCTGGTAAAGACCTTCTTACAGGGGGTCTTGCGTATTAATCCTCCTGTCAAGTCACCAGTTTGTCCTTGGGACTTAAATCTTGTCCTGTCCACTCTACAGAAACAGCCTTTTGAGCCTCTGGCTGAGATTCCTTTACTCTTACTGACAAGAAAATTGGTTTTCTTGGTCGCCATAGTTTCGGCCAGGAGAGTGTCAGAATTAGCAGCCTTATCGTGTAAGGAACCATATCTTGTTCTGCATAAGGACAGGGCAGTTCTCCGGCCCCATCCTTCCTTTCTACCAAAGGTTATATCCAAATTTCACTTAAACCAGGATTTGGTACTTCCATCCTTCTTTCCAAAACCTACATCTAGAAAGGAGGGGTTGCTGCATACCTTGGATATTGTCCGGGCCATGAAGGCCTATCTTAAAGCTACAGAAAAGATCCGGAAAACAGATGTGTTATTCGTTCTACCAGATGGCCCCAAGAAGGGGCAGGCAGCTGCAAAATCCACCATCTCAAGATGGATTAGACAATTAATCATTCAAGCCTACGGGTTGAAGAGGTTGCCTCCTCCGTTGTCGGTAAAGGCCCATTCTACCAGGGCCATGGGCGCCTCTTGGGCAGCACATCATCAGATCTCTATGGCTCAGATATGCAAGGCAGCAACGTGGTCATCAGTCCACACGTTTACAAGGTTTTATCAACTAGACGTGAGAAGGAATGCGGATTCTGCCTTTGGACAGGCAGTACTACAGGCTGCAGTTTGAAATCCTCGGGATCAGAAACACCCTTGGTTATAAAAAAAAAAAAAAAAAAAAAAAAAAAAAAAAAAAAAAAAAAGTTTTTTCTTGACTAAGTTGGAATTATTATGATTTGAGTTTATCTCTAAATTGAATCCTTCTTTGGAAGATGTCTCCCTCCCCTCATTAAAGCATTGCTTTCGGACATCCCACATAGTAATGAATATGCCGCTCTGTGTCCCGTGATGTACGAGAAAGAAAAAGGGATTTTTAAATACAGCTTACCTGTAAAATCCTTTTCTTGGAGTACATCACGGGACACAGAGCTCCCACCCCTCTTTTGGGTGACCATTTTGGGAGGCATACTGCTTGCTACAAAACTGAGGGACTCCCTCTAGGGGAGGGGGTTATATAGGGAGGGGACTTCCTGTTTGAAGATTGCCAGTGTCCACACCTGAAGGTACTCCATATAACCCACATAGTAATGAATATGCCGCTCTGTGTCCCGTGATGTACTCCAAGAAAAGGATTTTACAGGTAAGCTGTATTTAAAAATCCCTTTATTTTATATATATATATATATATATATATATATATATTTATTATTATTAAAGGGCCCAGAGGTCTCCAGGGCCCCTGGATGGCAACCCCCCCTTTTTTATATAAAACAATTTACATTATAAATAATTTGTTTTATTGAAGGGCTCAGAGGGCCCCATGTGGCAACCCCCCTTTTTTTATTTTTTTATAAATGTTTATTTTTTTATTTTTGTTTATATTTTTTTATTTTTTATTAAAAGGCCCAGAGGTCCCCAGGGCCCCCGGATGGCAACCTCCCCTTTTTATGTATTTTTAAAAAAAAAATTAGGGGTCTGGAGGTCCCCAGGGGCCCGGAGGCCCCCCCCCCCCCAGGGCCCCGGACAGCAACCCCCACTTTTTGTATTTATTTTTTTATAAAAAAAATATGTTTTTATATATATATATATATAGCTGCACGATTCTGGCCAAAATGAGAATCACAATTTTTTTGCCTAGAATGAAGATCACGGTTCTCTCATGATTCTCACGGCGTAAAATCTTTTACATTTATACAAAAAAAAAATGGGCTAACTTTACTGCCTAGTTTTTTTTTTTTTTAATTCATTCAAGTATTTTTTTTCCAAAAAAATGCATTTAAAAAGACTGCTGCGCAAATACAGTGCAACATAAAATATTGCAACAACCGCCATTTTATTCTCTAGGCCAAGGTCTTTACTAAAAAAATATATAATCTTTGGGGGTTCTAAGTAATTTTCTAGCAAAAAAATAATGATTTTAATTTGAAAAGAGCTGTCAGAAAAAGGTTTGGTGTTTAAGTGGTTAAAAATTCCTAATTTACATACAGAAGAAGTTAATTCCTTTGAAGAGATACAATGTTTAGACTTAACTTTCCACTGATAAAGAATGTTTCCAAAACTTGGCAGATTGCCCAGACTGACTTTTGGCTGAGAGCAGACAGGAAATTCTTTGCATACCAAAGTGCAGAGAGAAAATTCTTTTCATGTGAAAGATAGTGAAACCCTGTATCAAGAATCGCAACGGGAAAAATATTGCAATAACGATTCTTCACTATTAATCGTGCAGCTCTAATATATATATATATATTATATATATATATATATTATATTTATTATTAAAGGGCCCAGAGGTCTCCAGGCCCCCCGGATGGCAACCCCCCTTTTTCTTATAAATATACATTTTCTTTATATTTTTTTTATAAATGTTTATTTATTTATTTTTTATTTTTTTATGAGTCACCCCCCCCCCCCCCGCTCAACAACTTTAATGCGCACCCCCGCTCAACAACTTCAATTCCCCCCCCCCCCGCTCAACAACTTTAATGTGTCCCCCCCCCCCGCTCCTCAACAACCATGATCCCCCCTCGCTCCAGGGGGCCCCTTCAACACTCAAGCCCAGGGGCCCCCACTACCCTAAGTCCTGCCCTGCCTACCGTCTTTCGTTTTGGTACAATCGTTCATTTTCTGAGCAATGATGTCACTGGCGCATGCGCAATAACTTTATACATTGCGTTTATATGAAAATCATGGATATCGTAGCTGCTTGTTGCTCTCAAATGAACTGTCGAGCCATCAAATGTCTGGCGTCATAACTGCTTACATGTGCAGCATCATGACAACTGCAGATCAAATAGAGAATAGGATGGCAGCTCCTTCTGCTGTAAAGGATAGGAGGGTTTAGTCCTGCTTTAACCACCTCCCGCCCACCGTATAGACTAATAACGGCCGCTTGTGTCCAATCACAGCTGGTCACATGTACACCAGAAAATGCTGGTTATCGACTCTCCCTGCCTCACACTGACAGCGTGTGGGGAGAGGAGAGCCATTCAGCGGCATTTCTTCACAGGGGAGACCTGTATAGATAATCAGGGCACTGTTTACTAGTGTCCTCATTATCAGTGCAGCCCCAATCTGTGCCCATCAGTGCTACCTATTAGTATCACCTATCATTGCCCATAAATGCTGCCTATCAGTGCCACCTATAAGTTTCTATCTGTGCTGCATTTCAGTGCCTCATCAGTGCTGTCTCATCAGTGCCGCCTTATCAGTTCCCATCAGTGTTGCCTATCATTGCCCATAAATGCTGCCTATCAGTGCCACCTATAAGTTCCTATCAGTGCTACATTTCAGTTCCTCCTCATCAGTGCTGTCTCATCAGTTCCCATCAGTGTTGTCTATCATTGCCCATAAATGCTGCCTATCAGTGCCATCTATATGTTTCTATCATTGCCTCCTCATCAGTGCCGCCTCATCAGTTCCCATCAGTGTTGCCTATCATTGCCCAAAAATGTTGCCTATCAGTGCCACCTATAAGTTCCTATCAGTGCTGCATTACAGTGCCTCCTCATCAGTGCTGTCTCATCAGTTCCCATCAGTGATGCCTATCATTGCCCATAAATGCTGCCTATCAGTGCCACCTATATGTTCCTATCAGTGCCTCCTCATCAGTGCCGCCTCATCAGTTCCCATCAGTGTTGCCTATCATTGCCCATAAATGCTGCCTATTAGTGCCACCTATAAGTTCCTATCAGTGCTGCATTTCAGTGCCTCTTCATCAGTGCTGTCTCATCAGTTCCCATCAGTGATGCCTATCATTGCCCATTAATGCTGCCCATCAGTGCCACCTATAAGTTCGTATCAGTGCTGAATTTCAGTGCCTCCTCATCGGTGCTGTCTCACCAGTGCCGCCTCATCAGTTCCCATAAGTGTTGCCTATCATTACCCATAAATGCTGCCTATCAGTGCCACCTATAAGTTCCTATCAGTGCTGCATTTCAGTGCCTCCTCATCAGTGCTGTCTCATCCGTTCCCATCAGTGTTGCCTATCATTGCCCATAAATGCTGCCTATCAGTGCCACCTATATGTTCCTACCAGTGCCTCCTCATCAGGGCCGCCTCATCAGTTCCCATCAGTGTTGCCTATCATTGCCCATAAATGCTGCCTATCAGTGCCACCTATATGTTCCTACCAGTGCCTCCTCATCAGGGCCGCCTCATCAGTTCCCATCAGTGTTGCCTATCATTGCCCATAAATGTTGCCTATCAGTGCCACCTATCAGTTCCTATCAGTGCTGCATTACAGTGCCTCCTCATCAGTTCCCATCAGTGACGCCTATCATTGCCCATTAATGCTGCCTATCAGTGCCACCTATAAGTTCCTATCAGTGCTGCATTTCAGTGCCTCCTCATCAGTGCTGTCTCATCAGTTCCCATCAGTGATGCCTATCATTGCCCAGAAATGCTGCCTATAAGTGCCACCTATATGTTCCTATCAGTGCTGTCTCATCAGTGCCTCCTCATCAGTGTCGCCTCATCAGTTCACATCAGTGAATAAGTAATTTTTCTCCATCACTGATGTGAACTGATGAGGCGACACTGATGAGGAGGCACTGATGAGACAGCACTGATAGGAACATATAGGTGGCACTTATAGGCAGCATTTATGGGCAATGATAGACATTCAAAGACATGACTAGGCATGATGGGAATTGTAGTTCCTGAACAACTGGAGGGCCATAGTTTGAAAACCCTTGGTTTAGGAGATATTCTAGCGCAGTGTTTCCCAACTCCAACCCCCTAAGGTGCCCCAGCAGGTCATGTTTTCAGGATTGTCCCTCAGATGAAACGGCTGTGGTAATTACTAAAGCAGTGAAACTGATCAAATCACTTGTGCAAAATAATGGAAAGCCTGAAAACTGGACCTGTTGGGGCGGCTTGAGGACTGGAGTTGTGAAACATAACTCTAGGGAGCAGCAGCCAATCAGACAACAGGAGTCCCCAAACCTGCAAGGAAGAGCGGGTGAAGATGGAAACCTCTGCAGTGGGGACAGCGTGCCGCTGGAGGGCTTCCTTTTGGGCCTGATTCGCACCTATGCAGGTTGCATATTACAGGTGCATTTTGAGTTTTTTCAATATAAATTTTTGATCCATTAAAATCTATGGAACCAAAAAAAAACCTGGCCCTTTCCATAAAATGCTCAGATGTGAACGTGATCCATAGGAAACCATGTTAAATGGACTGTGGTGTGTTTCTGCAAAACTGAAAACGCACTAAAAAATGCATAGGCGTGAAGCGGGCCTTGAGGGAAGTCTTTCATATTGTGCTTGTATGTGGTGAATACTAGCACATTACCATGCAGGTGGAAACTTTTTTTTCTTCTTCTTTTTTTCTTTTCTTCTTCTTCTTTTTTTTTTTACAGAGCGGTAGTGAACTCTTTTTTTTATTTGTACCTACAGGTAAGCTCATAATACAATTGATAACTATCACAGCTGCTTCTGCTCTACTGCTTTAACCTTAGTTAACTCTAGCCTGGACATCGTCAAGTGACCCTATCACAGAAGTTTGAGAAGAACAACCATGAAAGCCAAGAGAAATACTTGCCTGTTGTGGTGGGCGGTGAGGTTCATCAGCTTCCTGACACTTCTGGTTGAGATTGGATAGCATGTCCCCCACTACCCTCAGTGGTTCCTTCCAATGTCACCTGTGTCCTGTAGTGAAGTATGGCTTAGTGGAAGAAACCACTGAGGACAGTGGGGGGAACAGACTATACAACATACCTAGAAGTATGAGGCAGCTCATAAAGAGGGTACGAGTTTACCTCACCGCCCACCAGCTAGGTAAGTGCTCCTCCTCTAGGTTAGGGTCACTTATGGTGAAAGGCTTGGGTGACCCATAGAGCATAGGTGCTCAACCTGTGGCCCTCCAGTTGTTGCGAAACTACAAGTCCCATGAGGCATTGCAAGCTGGTGATAGTTAAAATCTTGACTCCCAGAGGCAGAGGCATGATGGGAATTGTAGTTTCTTCACAGCTGGAGGGCCACAGATTGAGCACCCATGCCACAGATAGAGGAAGCAAGCACGTTGTAATCATAACTCATTACTAAGTACATGTCCGCTTTAATCGCTGTCCCTGGTGTCTACAGAACGTAACCCCCAGGACAGCCTTCTGTCACCCATCACTTTACATCTGTCTTCTCACGCACGGCAATCCTGGTTACGTCACCTAACGTGCACTAACATTGCTTGTGCTGTGTGGCCGCTCGCGAGAACTTAGCGCTCCACGGATTGGGTAAACGAACCCACGTGGCTCCAGTTGCTAAGAAACCGTGAGGCCGCAGAAAGCGGAGGAGACCGGAGAGATGTGAGTGTTTGTTGTGTGTGAGATGTTCTTCTCTCTTCTATAGTATGATCCATAGATATGATTTAGTGTGTGAGGACAGAAGCGTCAATGTAAATACTGGACTGGTGGTATAGTTAGTGACAGTAAGGATCACCAAGCAGGGTGCTGTAGGATATGATGGGACTCTTAGTTCTACAGTAGATCTACATACAGGCGATGTGCTGCTTTATGGAACACGTGATTAGAATGTGTAAACAATCTTTGCTTTTCCTGATCATGTGTCATCTTAAAACCCTTAACGGTTTTTATTTTCATACAAGTCTATGGGAGTGCAGAACAAGGTGATCAGAGGGAGGTCAGCTGCAGGTCATATGCACCTGTCATATCTGAGTGATGTCATAAGCAAACTGATGTCATCCATGGAGCAAGGGGGCTAGAGAAGGATGTTATGTTGTGATTGGGGGGGCTGTACTGTGTAGGGGGGACTCTTATGGGATGGGGACGACTGATTTGAAAAAGGCAATTTAATAGGGGGGGGGGGGGTATGTAAAGAGGGCTGAATCTGATGTGAAGGGGGTAACAATGATGTAAGGAGTGGGTGACGACATCATCCACTGCAGATGTCAGTGCCCTTCAGCCCAATATAAACAATTCAGGACTGGGGTGTCTAGTGATTTTTGTATACTTTTAAAATATGCCATGACTCAAAAAAAAAATAAGTTGAAAAATGCTGGCTTATTACATGTGATTTTCATTACTAGGAGAGGATAAAATGATAGTATGCTGACAATATGCCCCCCCCCCCTGACTTTTTTGTACTTCAACACCAGATCAGTTGGGCTAGATCTAGCCCTGCTGTGGTTAGGAACACATGAGCGGACCTGGGTGCAAACTATCTGAATACAGGGCTGCTCTTCTCTCCCTAACACCTCAGCCTGTCATTGATTTGTACAGGCTCCTAGAATGCAAACACCCAGCTGTAACCATCGCAGAAGGATGCCGATCATGACAGTGTACAGTTCTGAACAGCTTTGTGAATGAGCCCACAGTCATCTGTGTTCATTTCATTATGATTAGTGGGAATTTCATCATCTGGTTTATTTAAATGCCAAAGAAAACCTTAATATATTAAAAAAGGAGAGAACAAAAAGCACCTTCCCAGGGCACTTAAATAACAAAATAACATTCATCATTTGATGTTTTGATTCACACAAAGCTAGCAATTGTCACCAAATACCTTACAATCCAACCAGACTGGGGATTATTTACAAAAGGCAAATCCGCTTTGCACTATAAGTGAAAAGTTCACTTGGAAGTGCAGTCGCTGTAGATCAGAGGGGGACATGCAAGGAAAATTAAAAAAAAGATTTTTAGCTTGCACATTATTTGGATGATAAAATCAGCAGCGTTTCCCCTCCTTTCAGATCTACCTCTCAGATTAACAGTGACTGCACTTCCAAGTGCATTTCAGCGCATTTCAGTGCAATTTCAAGTGCACTTTGCACTTGTAGTTTTCACTTGTAGTGCAAAGTGGATTTGCCTTTCGTAAATAACCCCCTATGTTTGTATAAGTAGCTGAGGCATTCTCAGTTGCATGTATACTTGCAGCAGCAGAACAGACAGTGCCTTGTCTACTTATGTTTGGCTGACTCCAAACACACTCAAGCCCATCTTTAATGAGGACCTACTAAATCTATCCAATTAGGCAGGCCCTTGTACTACATAGTTTTTAGTAAGACCAGCTTTATACTGGGACAGTTTTCAAGCGCCTTAGCGCTAGAAATAGCCTCTGCTAAGCGCCTGAAAATGGCCTCCCATTCATTGCAGTGTGTCTTTTCCCACTCGGGTGGTGCGGTTACAGGATGTTCTGAAAAGTCCTGCAAGCAGCATCTTTGGGGAAAGTTGTGAGCGCTGTATTTACCGCTTCCAAAACGCCCTGCCCATTGGAATGAATGGTAAAAGCGCCTGACAAGTGCTGCGAATCTGAACTATTTACCCTTTTTTCTTGGGTAAAAGGCTTCCCGCTAGCAGCTGAAAGCGCCACTTAACCAGTGCTAAAGTGCCGCTAAAACGAGAGGAACTTTAGCGCTAACAGCCAGTGCTTTCAGTGTGAAAGCAGCCAGGAGATTCAAGTTCAGTCAGATTGTAACATGCATGGTGAGCCTAAAGGATCAGTAAAGGAAATGTTTTTGTTTAGCTAAATAGCTTCCTTTACCTTACTGCAGTCCTGGTTTCATGTCCTCATTGTTTGTTTTTGCTTTAAAGTTGCTGTAATTCTGCTCTGATCTTCACACTTCCTGCTTGTCTGGCTCCTTATGAAAAATCTCATGACAGCTTTTCACTGTGGTCCAAGCTGTCATTACTGTGTGTCTAAAACTCCTCAGAACCAATCGAAAACAACACAATGCCCTGTTTTTGTTCTGTGTGTCTCTTTACATCACAGAAACATGAAGATTGATTTTTATCTATTTTTAATCATTTTTAAAAGGAATCAGTTAACTTTTATGTCTCTATACCCTGTAAACAGTCATTTCAGTCATTTCAGCAAAACATTTTTTTCCTTTAGTGACCCTTTAAGGAGGAGTTTGACTGAAGTTTGTCGTAGTTTTTTGCACTCCTTTATTAAAATATGGTTTCCACAGGCATGACTGTTCTAAACAGATCAGGCAATTATCTATTGTCTGTTGGTGTCCTCCATACCTACCTACTGACTGGCTCTTCATGTCAGGTGTGGGGGAGGGTAATCTTACAAATAGGCCGATTTTCAATCCCTATATACAGCATGCTACTACATTTGGGCTTATACAGGAATATGAATATTCAGTGTTACTTATCTTTACTGACATAAAAAACTCTCTGTATTAGTCATTATTTTTATGTTTTCTTTATTTTCCTTTCAGTGTCACTAAACATGGCAAGCAGTCAACGGCCACCGTCAGCTCGTCCCATTTCAAGGGGAGGTATCGGCTCTATTCCAAACAGACCTCCGACTGGAATGAGAGCCCCACCCACAGCAAGCAGGCTTCCAACTGCTGTAAGTACTCCCTATGACTCTCCATATGAAAATGGTACTCTGGTATCAAGTCTGTTGTGAAAAGCTGAAGAAACAGCGGTACTGTACTGATACTGCACTGTTGGCCCAGAAACTGTATGCTATCATCTGTACCCTAAACATTCCTGAAGCCTTTTTTGGTTGGGGAGCATGTAAAGATTAAATTGTCTCCTTT
This sequence comes from Rana kukunoris, assembly GCA_029574335.1. NCBI lineage: Eukaryota > Metazoa > Chordata > Amphibia > Anura > Ranidae > Rana > Rana kukunoris. The sequence continues at coordinate 336,758,994 of CM056049.1, read as the reverse complement.
TTATCAGATTTTTCTTCAAGGTACATAAAACATAGAGCAGGTATAGGGAATAAAAGCATTGTACATATTACTGATCATCACTGCTGTCTGTATCGCCTTACTTCTTGTCGACACACAATTCTCCAAAGAAGTGTTAAAGTAGAAGTATAGGCAAAACATTATTTTTTCATTTTGAATTGAGCGACAGGTTGGCACAGCTACGCAAATCATTGTAGCTCCTTTAAGACGTCATAGCAGGTGTGCGCACACTCCTGCCACGTGTCCCCGAAGCTGATGCGTGTGCCCAGTGTGTGGTCTCAATGTCTGCCAGGCACCCACGATCACTCGTGACAGAATGGAGAACAGGAATGTCTGTGTGTCCCGTTCTCTCAGGGCAGAGGAGACTGATTGTGTGTTCATACTAAGTAGGAACACCGATCGGTCTCCTCCCCTAGTCAGTCTTATCCCCCCACAGTTAGAACACACCTAGGGAACACATTTAACCCCTTGATTGCCCCCTAGTGTTAACTCCTTCCCTGCCAGTGTAATTTATACATTAATCAGCGACTATTTTTAGCTCTGATCGCTGTATAAATGTCAATGGTCCCAAAATAGTGTCAAAGGTGTCCGATTTCTCCGCCACAATGTTGCAATCTTGATAAGTCCTGTCGCAGTCGCCGCCATTACTAGTAAAAAAATAATAATACAAATTACATAAATCTATCCCCTAGTTTGTAAATGCTAAAGCTTGTGTGCAAACCAATCAATATACACTTATTGCGATTTAATTTTTTTTTACCAAAAATATGTAGAAGAATATATATCGGCCTAAACTAAAAAAAACATTTTGTTTGGGTACAATGTCGTACAACCACGCAATTGTCGGTTAAATTGAAGCAGAGCTGTATCGCAAAAAATGGCCTGGTCTGGAAGGGGGGCAAATTCTTCCGGGTCTGAAGTGAAAATCAGGTTCTTTTGCTATAAAATGACTTAGAACCCCCCAAAAATAATAAATAAATAAATAAATATAGATAGACTGATAGAGATATATATTGTGACAGGAAGTCAGGTAAATCTGTGGGTGTCACAGACGGGAGATACATTTCTGCCTTTTTTAGACAATACACCAATTACTACCAGGTGTCGGCTGCAGAAATAGCCAGAAAGGTTTAGGGCGTTGGAAAACTTCAGCTGTTCAGAATGAGGTAATTAAGGCCTCTATAAGTTATCCAAAGGATGACTACTGATTGCTGCATCCTGAGGCTTTTTGAATTAAGGAGAGCAGTCAGAAAGTCTTCTGAAGAGGTGAGATGGTTGTTGATTTTTCTGTGTGATAAAAATCAAAAAGACTATTGTTTCTCTGCTGTATGACCAGCAGTGTCTGCCCAGCAGTAGGCTGTGCCAGACTCCATAGATAGGTTCCTGTGTGGTGAAGATAGACGCCCCAAGTGGCCAGGGTTTATTTTATGTTTTGTTTTGTTTATGCTGTTTGCATGCTTGCAATTGTTTCCAGCAATATGGAAGAATAAACCAAACTCTTTGTTTTCAACCGTCTTCGGCTGCCTCTCTGTAAAGTTCAGTGTGTAGTGAACCCATCCAGGGGGTCACACCCCCCGCTACCAAGCTAACCCCTCACAGTATATATATATATATATATTTATAGATAGATAGATAGATAGATAGATATCTAAAAAATATATATTTTTCAGACACCCTAGAGCAGGGGTGTCAAACTGGCGGCCCTCCAGCTGTTGCAAAACTACAAGTCCCATGAGGCATTGCAAGGCTAACAGTTACAAGCATGACTCCCACAGGCAGAGGCATGATGGGACTTGTAGTTTCGGAACAGCTGGAGGGCCGCCAGTTTGACACCCCTGCCCTAGAGCATGGGTCTTCAAACTACGGCCCTCCAGTTGTTCAGGAACTACAATTCCCATAATGCCTAGTCATGTCTGTGAATGTCAGTGTGTTACAATGCCTCATGGGATGTGTAGTTCTACAACATCTGGAGGGCCGTAGTTTGAGGATCCCTGCCCTAGAGAATAAAATGGCAGTCGATGCAATACTTTGTCACACCGTATATGCGCAGTGGTCTTAGAAGCACAATTTTTTGGAAAAAATTATACGTTTTTGAATTTAAAAATAAGACACCAGTAAAGTTGGTCCAATTTTTTCCTATATTGTGAAAGATAATGTTACGCCGAGTAAAGTGATACCCAACATGTCACGTTTCAAAATTGCGCCCGCTCGTGGGCTTTGTCGCAGTGGAATGGCGACAAACTTTGACCCTTAAAAATCTCTATAGGTGATGTTTAAAGATTTCTACAAATCATTTGTTTTGAGTTTACAGAGGCAGTCCTGGGCTAGAATTATTTCTCTCACTTTAATGATCGCGGCGATACCTCACATGTGTGGTTTGCACTCCGTTTTTATATGCAGGTTAGACTTGCGTATGCTTTCGCTTCTGCGCACAAGCTCGGGGGGGACAAGGCGCTTTACATTTTTTTCCTTATTTGTTTTATTTTTACACTTTTTTTTTTTTTTTTGTGGGGGGGTCACATTTATTCCTATTACAAGGAATTTAAACATCCCTTCTAATAGAAAAAAAGGATGACAGGACCTCTTTAATGTGAGATCTGGTGTCAAAACGACCTCAGATCTCACATTTACACTTAAATGCAATAAAAGAAAATTTCCCCTTTAAGACCATTGGGCGGAAGTGACGTTTGATGTCGCTTCCGTCATCCAATTTTATGCAGCCGAATGGAGGCCATCTTTCCCTCACTCGACTCCATGCCTCAGAGGGGAAAGGACCTGATCATCTCCACCACTACTGATGGCTCTGGTAAGCGGCGAAGACCACAGGGGAGTGACTGGAGAAGGCGGGGCACCTCTCTTGCCGCCGATAAAAGTGATCTTGCGGGGAATCCACCACAGAGACCACTTTTATCTGAAAGCGGATCGCCCGCTGTTTAAAAAGATACCCGGGTTATGGCAGCTATCTGCTGCCATAACCCCAGTATTTAACATCAATCACCTGCTGTATAATGACAGCGGACGGTCCGCAAGTAGTTAATTATCAACCATGTGAGTTGCTAAATGTTGTACCTTCATTAAATGTAACTGTATTGCTACACTTAGTGGCACCTCTTTCATACTTAGTTGTGATATGACGCTACTTGTATGTCAAGACATTGCTCATGTATCAAGTCAAAAGGTATAAAAAAAAAATAGCTTGTTGTGCAAAACACTCTCAGACCAAGTTTTTCTCAATCCAAGGTTTTACTGTACAGTATTTCCAGCTCTGTGTGGTGGCCCTCTCCACTGCGCTTCCTTGACCTTCTGGACAAGAAACGCCCACTATGATTAGTTGGGCTGTAATGCCCTGGAACTACATGTTGTTTATTAAGCACCAGATCCCCCCAGCGGCATGTGAAAAGGTGATCCCCACCAGGAGTGTGCTCATTGAGGTGGCTCTTTTGGGCCTCCTGGAAAACCCTGCAAGGCAGTGTAGTCAACCTTGTAGGCGGAAATAAAATCCAGTAAAACCTTGGATAGCAATCATAATTCGTTCCAGAAACATGCTTGTAATCCAAAGCACTTGTAAATTAAAGCAAATTTCCCCATAAGGAATAATGGACACTCAGATGATTCGTTCCTCAACCATTTATTTATAAGTCTTTTCAGTTTATAGCCCATTTAAAAAGATTATAGCAATGTGATGTGGTTGTGTAACCATAAAATGTCCATTCACAAGGGGATTGGAAGCAAAATCCAGAAGGAACTACAGATTATAAAGCTCCATGCACACTGAAGCTGATAAAAGATATAGCGTTTTTTAGCGTTTTTGCAATAGCTTTAATCAGCGTTTTTCAGTGTAGCTTTTATCATTTTTTTTTTTTTTTTACTTGTTTTTATTATTTTTAATGGATGAAAAAAAACGCTAAAAAACTGTGTTTTCGGGCGTTTTTCAGCGTTTTGCATTTTTTTTAAAGCCCATAAACTGAACTCTATGTTAGCCTATGTGCCCATGCACACCTGGGTGTTTTTCAGTGTTAATGAGCTTTGGAGTTTATTGGCTTTTTTCGGAACGCCCGAAATTTGCATTCAACGTGCCGTTTTTCGGTGGGAAAAAACGCTAAAAAACGCTAAAAAGGCCAAAGCGTTTTTAGCGTTTTTTTTTATCCATTGAAGAAACAAAAAAGCTGATAAAAGCTACACTGAAAAACACTGATTTAAAGCTATTACAAAAACGCTAAAAAAACGTTGCAAGGCTCCCTGCAAAGCTACTGGCATTTTTTTATAGCTTTTATCAGCTTCCGTGTGCATGGAGCCTTAGGGCTCTTTCACACGTCCGTTCCGTTCGTCCGTTTTTTGGACGTCCGGTAACGGACCTCAATGCTTCCCTATGGGAGCGGATCCGTTAGCGGATGATGCATCCCCTAACGTCTGCCAGATCCGCATCCGTTTTTTCGGACGGAAGAATGTCCTATTTTTCTTCCGTCCGGCCGAACGGATCGGATGCAAACGGACAGACGGTCCGTTTTAATCTGATTCCCCATAGGGGATAGCAGAGGAGAGACAGGGCGGTCCCTGCACAGTGTGCGGGGTCCGCCCGACAGCTCAGCGGAGACCCCCCGCTGAGCCGACGGACACACGGAGCGGACCGAAAAACTGACCGATCCATGTGAAAGAGCCCTTAAAGAAAAGAGAGGCACCTCTAAGTGTAGCAATAAGTTGCTAAATGTTGTACCTTCATTAAATGTAACCATATTGCTACACTTAAGCCGCCTACATACGATCGGTCCATCCGATGAGAATGGTCCGACGGACTGTTTTCATCGGTTCCTCGATGAAGCTGACTCATGAACGGATCGTGTCAGAATGCGGTGACGTAAAACACGACGTGATGAAAAAAACGAAGTTGAATGCTTCCAAGCATGCGTCGACTTGATTCTGAGCATGCGTGGATTTTTAACCGATGCTCGTGCATACTAATGATCGGTTTTGACCTATCGGTTAGCCGTCCATCGGTTGAATTTTAAAGCAAGTCATCTGTTTTTGGACCGAAGGATAACAGACCAATGGGGCCTACACACGATCGGTTTGGACCAATGAAAACGAACCTCAGTCCGTTTTCATGGGTTTGAACCGATCGTGTGTACGCGGCTTTAGAGGTGCCTCTCTTCTCTTTTATACTCAGTTGTGACATGATGCTACTTGTATATCAAGACATCGCTTGTATATCAAGTCAAAATGTATTTAAATATTTTGATTGTCTTGCTAAACGCTCTCAAACCAAGGTTTAACTGTACACCGATCTTTTACAGGCTACATTTATTTTTCTAATAAACTTTTTATATTGCCCATTGCAAAAACGCATATGTGTTTTTGCCAAAATTTTATTGTGATTTTACTGCGTTTTTGACGCGTTTCCAGTGCGTTTTGCACCTGTGATGTATTTTGGCATTGTTTTTGATGCAGTTTCCATTCATTTTAACAGGTGGGTGTGTTTTATGTGCAATATTTTTATTTATTTTTTACCTCTCCGATCATGCACCAGATCCTCACCTGATCAGTGTGAATAGTTTTATAGAATTTCATGGTCATGCATTCTTTAACTTTTTTTTAATTATTACCCTTTCCCCCTTCTTATCTGAGCTGTTGAACCAAACAATTCCAGTAGTTGTATTGATTTGCTAAGCTTAAACTGTAGGTATAGCCCAAACTTTCTATTAGTGGAAGGATTAAACCATTGGGAGGTTTCCTTTCATGTCCAGTTCTGAATGTGCAACAGAAAGTGAGGCCTCTGAAACAGGCGACCCCCTTACCTCTTTTTATGGTGACAATTGTAATATTTTAAAAAACAGTTTGGGCAAAATATACACTAGAAGAAAATTTTGTACAACAGCAAAAAAAATATTTTTGTCTGTCTATTATTTTTAGTATGACATTTTGAGTAGTTTTATAATAATAAATATAACAATACAATAAAATACAAAACAATAAATATAATAATTGTAGAAATGGTGACTCAATTTGGAGAAAATGTTTCTATTTAAATTGAGATGTGTTTTTTTTTAATTCTATGAATGTACCATTTGTTGATATTATTACAGTCTAGTTGAGTGTTGGTGTAAATTACTGATTTTGTTTCTGTAGATGCTGCCTGGCACTGCCAGACCTGGGACACGTGGTGGGCCACAGGGTGCAAGTGGAGTACTTACAGCACAGATAAGAGTAGCAGACCGACCTGTTACTCAGCAAGGCTTGAGTGGAATGAAAACTGGGATAAAAGGTAGAACTGACTTTGTATACACAACAAAAATGTAGTAATTATAGGAAAAATAATAATTATATATATATATATATATATATATATATGTGTGTGTGTGTATATGTATGTATATAATATTTTTATATGTAATTATGGTGTTATTATTTCTACAGCCTATGTTTATAGTTCTGCTCAACAATTTGTTGTAAGCTATCACTTGCATGTTCTACATTGCCGATGCACTGTTTGTTGCCTTTTTTTTTTTTTTTAATGCTTTTCCCGGATTTGCATTATGTCAGCAAAAGGCAAAAATAAGTGGACCTGTTGTGTGCTCACAGAGTAAAAAAAAAAAAAAATGATGGTAAGTATATGAAAGCAGTTTTTTGTTTTCCTGATGCCGAGTCATGTTCGCACACTACAGATCAGCTGCTCCCCTTTATGTGCTGACATGACTCGGAGCCGAGAAAAGAAAATTTTAATTTTCTGTAATTTTACCAATCTAACAGCAGAGGGCAACCTTTTTAACAGTCAGTAGTGATTTAAAGGGGTTGTAAAGGTTTGTTTTTTATTTTCTAAATGGGTTCCTTTAAGCTAGTGCATTCACAGCTTCTCCTCGCAGGGATGTAGTCCAAGAGAGGGGGCGAGCACACTGACTAACCCCCAGTCCGGGTGTCTCCTTTTCCAGTTGGATATATATATATATATAATATATATAATATATAATTTTTTTTCTCTATTGTTATTTGGCTGATATGTATTCTACATATTTTTGGTAAATATCACTATAAGCGTATGTTGATTGTGCAAAATTTATAGCGTCTACAAAATAGGTTATTGATTTATGGCATTTTTTTATAATTTTTTTTACTAGTAATAGCGGTGATCTGCGTTTTTTTTTTTTTTTTTATCGGGAGTGCCACATTACAGCGACCAGTGCTATAAAAATGCTATAAAACTGCACTAATTACTGTGTAAATGTGACTGGCAGGGAAGGGGTTAACACTAGGGGGCGATCAAGGGGTTCATTGTTTTACCTAGGGAGTGATTCTAAGGCCGCGTACACACAATCGGTTTGGACCGATCGTGTGTACGGCCCATCGGACCGTCATCCGTCGGACCAAAGTTTTAAAACTTGCTTTAAAATCGGACGGATGGACGCCTGATCATCGGGCCAAACCGATGGTTAGTACGCAAAAGCATCGGTCCTAAAACCCGCGCATGCTCAGAATCAAGTCGACACATGCTTGGAAGCATTGAACTTCATTTTTTCAGCACGTCGCTGTGTTCTACGTCACCGCATTCTGATCCGATCGGATTTTGGACTGATGGAATGATGGAATGCATGAAGGTCAAAAACCTTGAGCCGAGGGAGCTGTGGTGGCTCAACGTGATTGGCACTGCGCTGATAAGCCGTTCACCTCTGCAGACAAGGGTTCAGATCGCAGTCTCGGCTATATGTGAATTGAGTTTGGTGGTCTCAGCCCGGCTCCCGGTGGGTGTGCTATGCAAGGTACGCCTGTGCTTAGTATGCCCCCCCCCCCACAAAAACCACCACACTTGCACGCACACGAAATTGGTTTAACATGCACGCACTTTGGCCATGCGGTCTCCTAAAAAAGAGAGGCGAAGGACCTACGGGGCTGGCTGAGCGGGCTAGGCCCCCTCACTTCCTCATAGGGGGAGTCCCTCTGCCCCGTCGGTGTCCCGTTGGGCTCCCAAGCGGAGCAGGTCGGGCGGCGTGAGGTCCTCCCTCACACCCGCCATTGCCACCGGGGGCATGGAGAAGGATGGCAGATTGCCTTCCGGGGGGAGGGTCTGCCTACTCCCAACTCCTGCAGTCCGGCTCCTCTCTTGAGTTCACGCACAAAATACACTTTGAGAAAAAAAAAAGAAAGAATAAAAAAAAAAAAAACCTTGAGCCTTTACATCTTTAATAGTGAGTCCTTGGGCTGATTCTTTGACCAAATGTAATATTAAGCTGTGTTGTTTTAAGAACAGATAACAGACTTTCCATTGACATAGCATAGGTAACAGGACCTTCTCCAGCAATAAAACTTGTGTGTCCCTGACGTAGTTTCCTTAGATCAGCATTACACATCTGTTTCTTAATAATCCGCTTACTATTTACATCAGGAATATGTTGATGGTAAGGATACAGCAGGGTTGCCCATCCTTTTGAAGAGCGAGGGCCACTTAAGCAAACAGTCGTGGGCCACACTGCTAAACATACGTTCAGAGACAGTTGGACGCTTTTTTTTCAACTGCCCCTGAACTCTTTAAATGTTATTCTATGTGACCATGTACACAGTCTCGTTTATCGCCATTTTTAGGCAGTTGCGTTTAAGAGCGTTTCGTTTTTTAGAGACGTTTTTTTGTTTTTGCCAATTTAATAAGAAAAAAAAAATGTGTGTATATATATATATATATATATATATATATATATATATATATATATATATATATATATATATATATAAAATTAATAATAATATATATTTTTTTAAACGCATCATGTAAACACGGCTAAAAGGACGTTTTAAACGTGGGTTACTATCTGTCAAGTTAAATCGTTCAGGAGCAGTTGTAAATACGTCCCGTGTACATGAAGTCTCACTTTACATTGGCTGCACTTTGCCATAAAATTCTATATCTTGCAGGTGTGGTGGACTTTCTAAAAGTGCCCCATACCTGCAGCTAATAACAGAAGTCTATGACTATGTGCCGGTAAATCGCAGGCTCACTGTGCCTGCTGATTAGTTTTAAAGCAGCCCAGTGTAGCTAGTGTTCGAGTGTAGAGAACAGATATGCCTATTGCTGTTTGATTTTATTCAAAAACAGACCTCAATCTTCACTTCTTCCTCAGGATTCCTGCAGGTATTTCTGGCTGCTGCTGTCCCCCAGGGTGGGAATGGCTGTCGGGTACTGCTGGCTGTCCCTTAGGGCAGGTATGGCTGGCAGCTGCTGCTATCCCCCAGAGTGGGAAAGGCTGGCGGCTGCAGCTGAATGTCCTACAGGGTGGGTATGGCTGGCAGGTACTCCTGGCTGTCCCCAGGGCAGGTATGGCTGGCGGCTGCTGCTGGCTGTCCCCAGGGTGGGTATGGCTGACGGCTACTGCTGGCTGTCCCCAGGGTGGGTATGGCTGACGGCTGCTGCTGGCTGTCCCCAGGGTGGGTATGGCTGACGGCTGCTGCTGGCTGTCCCCAGGGTGGGTATGGCTGACGGCTACTGCTGGCTGTCCCCAGGGTGGGTATGGCTGACGGCTACTGCTGGCTGTCCCCAGGGTGGGTATGGCTGTCAGGTACTGCCGGCTGTCCCTTAGGGCAGGTATGGCTGGTGGCTGCTGCTATCCCCCTGAGTGGGAAAGTCTGGCGGCTGCAGCTGAATGTCCTCCAGGGTGGGTATGGCTGGCAGGTACTGCTGGCTGTCCCCAGGGCAGGTATGGCTGGTGGCTGTTGCTGGCTGTCCCCAGGGCAGGTATGGCTGGTGGCTGCTGCTGGCTGTCCCCAGGGCAGGTATGGCTGGCGGCTGCTGCTGGCTGTCCCCAGGGTGGGTATGGCTGACGGCTGCTGCTGGCTGTCCCCAGGGTGGGTATGGCTGATGGCTGCTGCTGGCTGTTTGAAGCAGTTTGTGAGCTAGTAAAAATTGAGGTGTCCTCAGTTGTGTTAAAGCTGAACTCCAGGAATCTTGAAAAGCCTTCCTTGCAGTGAGGCCATGCCCACATTGCAAGGTTTGAAGTGGTATTAAACACAAATCCATATTTGTAATATATTGCAGCTTGCTAATCATTAAATGCATTTTTTTTTCCTTAGGCTTTTTTCCACTTTTCACTTGGTGATCTGGCCAGAAACACATCTCCTGTATTATGCAGACATCAGTCTAGATGAATGAGCACAGGAGGCACATTTAAAAATGTTAGATAGAATAGCAGATTTAAATAAGCTAACAAAATGAAGCCAATCTCCACTGTAATAGCCAAATCGGTTACAGCTTTTGGCATAAAAGATTTACAGTACATAAATAATGAAATCTGATCATTTTAATCACCTGTCAGTGTTAAATGGTTTTTCTCACCTCTGTAACTGCAAGCGAGCCGTTCTGTTGAAAAACAGACTTACTGGTTGGATCACCAGATGAAAATAGAAGAAAGCAAGCCTAAAAAGAAAACAAATGCAGCCACCACATCTAAGCATTGGTATGCTGCAATATAATAAATGTCTTCTTTTTGGTTTAATACTGCTTAAGCTGCTTGTTTAGGTCAGGGGGCACATAGAAGATTTACTTATGATCCTCCGTGCTGCTAGACCGGTCAGCATAAGATCTTCTTCTCCCCTATGCTCCAGCAGTCTAAGGTCCATTTATGTCATTAAGACTGATGCAAGGTTTATATCTCTGCATTGGACATAATGAAGCAAAGGGACAGTCATCCGTAGAAAAAATGAGCGGTTAACCCTTGCAGGGCAGGAGTCGTTTTGCAAACAAACTAAGGGCTTTTAGGGAAGGCATTATACAGTATTCTATGTTTTCATGTTTTTTGTAGTGGCGATGACTTCCTTGGCTAAGGGAACCTGCAAAGATTGCAAACCTCAAATATTCATCTTTATTTATCTGTCTTTTGCTCATGTTCATTTTTACTTTTACCACTTCTGTACTCTCTGCAGTACAAATTGTTTTGTGTCAGACTGTATGTAAGTAACAATAATATGAGCCTATAGATATCAGTGCTGATAATAAGGTTTATTTCACTTTTTAGGTCCTCAGAGACAGATTCTGGACAAATCCTACTTTCTCGGTCTGCTTCGGTATGTTGATTCAAATTTTACAATGCGTATTGCCTATTCAGGACCCCCTATATCAGCCTTTATCAACCTATTTATCGTATTTTTAGCTCCATAAGACGCACCTGACCATAAAACGCACCTAGATTGGAAAATATGAAAAAAAAAATGTCCTCAACCAAATGGTGTACTAAAATATTTAATAAACTGTAACAGAATAATATTTCTATACTGACAACCAATGTAAGGGGGCACCCTACACTGATCCCCAATGTAACTGGGACATTTACATGACCTCAACACAACAGGAGTATTTGCATATTGAGACATTTACACTGACCAGTGATGTAAATTGTGTATTTACAGTAACCCCTCCCATCTCTCTACTAATCCCTGCATTCTTATCTGTCTCTCAGTACAACATTGCCCCTCTAACTCATCTGCTTACCTCTATTCCCCAAACCCTTGATCTGCTAACCTCTGCAATCCAACGCCTCCTTCCCATGCAACTCTGCACGCCTCTGCTCACCTCCGCTGCACCTCAAACTCCCTCTTTGATCCTTTCTTCATGCCCCCAAAATCGCCTGTATGCTGTTCACACCTTCTAGGTGAGCGGCATGCAGAGGTGCGGACATAATTTGCATATGAATCGCGGCGGCTAACCTCATTATCGTAACAATGCACACGCGATTTACATATCAATGACAATCCTGTGGAGGTTAAAGAGGAGGTTCACACAAAAAGTGAACCTTTTTGGATCCCTCCCACCCTCCGGTGTCACATTTGGCACCTTTCAGGGGGGACATGGGTGCAGATACCTGTCTAAGACCGGTATTTGCACGACTTCTGGGTTCTGACTCCTGCAGGATTCCAGCCCCTTCACGTCACCTCCCTCCTGCTGTCTTCTGGGAAACACTGTTCCCAGGAGAGAGCGGGGACCAGTGACGGCGCCCCGCGATACTCGCGCATGCGCAGTAGGGACTTGGGCAGTGATTTCCTGATTCCCCTACCGAGGATGGCGGCGGAAGCAGCCGAGGACCAAGCGATTGCTCAGCCTTGTCTGCTTACATCGCGGGCACGCTGGACAGGTAATTTTTTGCAGTAAGTAAAAGTCAGCAGCTGCAGTATTTGTAGCTGCTGGATTTAAAAAAAAAATCGGGTGGACCTCTGCTTAAAATAAAGAACAATACCCTTTTGTTCCTCTCCCTGTAGCAGCTGAAGGCAAGGGAGAAACAGGATTTAGCTGAGGCAGAGTGATGCATAGGGCATCGTTCTGCCACTGAAACAATGCCCTTTTCAGCGGCTCTTCTGGTCAGTATTCGCTCCATAAGACGCACACACATTTCCCCGTTTTTTTGGGGGGGGGTTCATCTTATGGAGCGAAAAATACGGTACCCCAAGTGGTTCAGACTTTTTCAAAGAACGTTTTATCATATTACTGCCACATATAATTGGTAACAAATTCTCAATCAGCAGGTCTAGTTCCATTTAGAAATTTGGTAAAGCTCACTTTCTGAATCTGACATTTGCTTTTGTTTAAGTGTTATGATTCCTGTCCTGACATTTGAAACATGATCTGTAATTGCCTGCAAGAATTGTATTACACTTATAATGTAAATCAGATTACAAACATGGCATTGCAGGGCTGAAAATGCTGCAGGGCTCACTATGGTGGTAACAAGACTTTGGATAGGCCTGGTCTACCATGTGAGCATTGATGGTGAAATTGGAAGCCACGTATAGTATAGAAAGGGACATGCCTGCCAGCTAATGGCTCTCTAGGTAAGATCAGTCTGGTAGCTCAGGAAACCTGCAGAACTGATCTTGCAAGTTTAATTTGTGCTTTTCGGAACTTGGTATATTTGGTATGTACAGTATATATACATGACCCAACCACCCTAAAGATAACAGCTCCTGAATGCTGCAGAGTGCTCCATAAAAATGCAAATTTGCCTCCAATGTTTATGTGGAGCTTGCATAGAGGAAGATATACATTTTTCTACAAAATTCCATGTATTTATGTATGTGCATTTGTTAATGGTGAAATTTGCCTCCTCATTATGACATTCTGGGGATTATTAAGAAGAGGAAAATCCACTTTGCACTACAAGTGCAAAGTGCACTTGAAATTGCACTGAAAGTGCACTTGGAAGTGCAGTCACTGTAAATCTGAGGGGAAGATAAGGGAAGACTGCTGATTTTATTGTCCAATCATGTGCAAGCTAAAATGCTGTTTTTTATTTTCCTTGCATGTCCCTCTTGGATCTACAGTGAGTGCACTTCCAAGTGCTATTTCAGTGCAATTTCAAGTGCACCGGGTAGGCAGGTACCAGGGGGCAGGGAGGATGTACAGGGAAATCCGTAAGGGAAGATGAGCGCAGTCATCGGAGCATCAGAGTGATCCCTCTGATGTGCATCGCTGCCGACAACGTGATTACCCCACCATTTTGGGGGGGGGGGGGGGGGGGCTTTTGGCCTGACTGGGTTTAGTGGCACGTTAACATTCTCGCAGTAAGGCCTCGTACACACGACCGTTTTCCTCGACAAAATCCATCAAGAAAAATGCTGGCAGAGCATTTTTGCAGAGAAAAACGGCCGCGTGTATGTTTTTCGTCAAACTGTTGTGGATCTCAATGAGAAAAAAAGAGAACATGCTCTCTTTTTTTTCTGGTCCGGAGTCTCAATTTCCTCGTCGTGTTTCTCGTCGGGCTGGTTTACGACAAGAAACACGTTTGTGTGTATGCTTAGTAGGGTTGTCCCGATACCACTTTTTTAGGACCGAGTACAAGTACCGATACTTTTTTTCATGTACCGAATACCGATACTTTTTTTTAAATGTCATGTGACAGTTTTCAAACCACAATACAGACTAAGGATATTTTCTTTAGAATTATGAAGAACTCTAACTCAAGACATTATAAAAGAATAAAAATGAATAAAAATGTTTTATTTTCTTGTCACGCAGTAGTAAAAAACTCAAAGAATTTTCACAGAACATGTTGATAAATACAAAAAAAGTATTCTATTTAGGTATCGGGAGCATTTGCGCGAGTACAAGTACTCCCGCAAATACTCGGTATCGGTCCTGATACCGATACTAGTATCGGTATCTGGACAACCCTAATGCTTAGAAAGCCAAGCATGCTCAGAATAAAGTATGAGACGGGTGCGCACCTTCGGTAAAAGTAGCGTTTGTAATGGAGATAGCACCTTTGTCATGCCAAAGCGCGAATCGTCTCTCACCAAACTTTTACTTAACCCGTAGTAACATGAGATTAGCAAAAGCTGCCCCAAGGGTGGCACCAGTGGATTCCCCTTTATAGTCCCGTCGTACGTGTTGTACGTCACCGCGTTTGAGAACGAGGAGATTTTGTCTTGACAGTGTGTAGAAAGCTTGACAAGATTCTTGACAAGAACCTTGTTGAGGAAAACGTTTCTTTTACGACGAGATTCTCAGTCGTGTGTACGAGGCCTAAGGGGCATAAGCATTTGGACCTAAAAGGTTGAACTGCACTCACAAAGGGGTTATGTATGAAATAAGAAACCATTGAAGTAGATCTTGATAGATATGGCATTTTATACACCAATGTTGCTGCTGAAAATTGGAATCCATTTGTATTGATTCTGTCTTATTCTCTGTAACCGCTGTTTCTAAACATCATTGTCAACCTTTAGGAGTAAAGTGAACGAGCTTACAACCGAAATGGCAAAGCTGAATAAAGAAGTTGATGCATATAATCAAGAGAATTCAGTATTTTTGTCATATGAGAAAAAGTAAGTTATTGTTCAAGATCATTTGTTGTATAGTGTGATAGCTTCAATTTCTGTGTAAGAATATGGATTTGGAGTAATTCTAAAAGGTAAAATGTAAAAAAATAACAAATGTGTTATACTGCAATAGTTTTGCACAGAGCAGCCTGTTCCTCGACTACGCTTCTGTCTAATCCATACCTGTAACTATTCATTACCAACCTTTGGCTTGTTCCTCAACTATGCTTCTGCTTAATCCCAACCTGCTATATCTGCTACTGGACCCCAGCTTGCTCGCCTCCTGGCAGGGCGATTCTGAGGACTGCGCACGACCTGGTGCTAACATGCAGCAAAGTGTGCAACACTGCAAATCTCCACCACCAAGAGCTCTGGTGAATACTGGTTAGTATTTAGACCCTGTACCGCGTACCTCAGGTGAACCTGTGTCATCAACCAGGGTGACCTGCGTGTATATCTGTTCCTCTTGTCGGTGAGCGCTGCTCGACTACTATAGCCGCGTTAGCGTTAAGCAGAAGCAGCATTTCTCTGCCCTCTTTCTATTTTCTACTCCTGGATCCAATCACTACAGCTTAAAAAAAGTTTGCTGTGGCTTAACGCTGTATACAGCAATAACGCATGTTTAGCCGCATTTTTAGCAGTGTCAATCATTTTTTACAGCTGTAATGCTGCTACTCCAGAACGCACTAGGCTCTGGGTTTTTTTTTTTGCAGCTTGAAAACGCCTATGCCACTTACAGCTCCTAAAAGCATGTGTGCACGGAAACATAGAATAACATGGAGAGGCGTTTTAAGCTGTAAAAAAACTGCATGTCCATGAGGCCTTAACCAAGAACTTTACACTTGTGAAAGCTCATAAAAAAAGCTTTTGGGGCTCATTTACACTTGCTTTGGCTTCAACACACAATAACAGCTAGTTTACACTTGCTTAAAAACATGGCTTCGAACAGTCTTTGATAAAGCTCTCTGAACAGTAGTCAGAGCTCCTGTGACTTAATAGAATGGTTGGCTTGCGGTCCTGTGTACACCTTGCTTTGCTTTGCTTCAGGCTTTGCTTCAAAAATGATAACCCACTTAGCTTCAGTGGTGCTTCAAAGTGTCTTCAAAGCCTCCATAGCAGGCTATGGCAAAGCTTGCTTAACCACTTAACCCCCGAACCATATTGCTGGTCAAAGACCAGAGCACTTTTTGTGATTTGGCACTGCGTCGCTTTAACTGACAATTGTGCGGTCGTGCGATGTGGCTCCCAAACAAAATTGGCGTCCTTTTTTTCCCCACAAATAGAGCTTTCTTTTGGTGGTATTTGATCATCTCTGCGGTTTTTTGGGCCAGATTCTCGTAGATGCGCGCTAATTATGCAGCGTTGCGCATCTCAGATGCACTACGCCGACGTAACACGGAGTGGCAAGTACCGTATTCCCTAAGTAAATGCGCTCCAAGATGCGCCTGCGTCGCGTAAAATCATGGGCGTAATCCGGCGCAACTCCAAAGTAGGAGGGAAGTGGGCGTGTTGCATTATAATGAAGCGTGACCCCATGCAAATGCAGGCCGGGACGAACGGAGCATGCGCCGTGACATGGATGACCCGCGCCATGACGTGGTTGACCCGCGCCGTGACGTGGATGCCTTCCTGCGCATGCGCAAAGCCTCCCTACGATGCGCCGGCGCAGGGTATATAATGCCCGCCCACACATGCGCCCGTGCAGCGCAAACGTCTCCCATTTTTTAGAGAGTGACGGCGAAAGTTTTGTGCTGGACAAGATGGCAACTGCTGTTAAGGAGAGGAGGAAGAAGAATTTCTCCCCAGAGGAGAGGGCCATTGTCATACGGGCCATGGAGAAGTATGACTCGCGGCTCCATGGTGCTGACAGTGCCCGGACCAGCAAGTCCCGGAGGGATCAGATATTAATGAGGGTGGCGTGCCAGGTCAATGCCCTCTCTCATGAGGTCCGGACACCGCAGGACATTCAAAAGAAAATGAATGACCTGCGGCGTCATGTGAAGGGCAAGCTGGCTGCCATAGCTCGGCATGCCAGGGGCACTGGAGGGGGCCCACCCTGCCCTGTCCGCCTGACTGAGGAGGAGAAGGTGGTTGCCCGCTGCCTGCAGACGGAGCAGGTAGAGGGAGTTGGGGGCTATGAGTCCCAGAAGCCAGCCGTGAGGACAGGTAAGTGTGTTTTCTATTCTATCTGTTGTGTACATGTATGGGGGTGGAAGGGAACATGTGCCAAGTGTGTGGGTCCACCAACATGGGCATCTTTTTGTGTCATCCACAGATGTGCAGGAGGGAGCGGGCCATCTGTTGATGCCAGGGCCCATCAGGATCCATCCCCTGAAGATACAGTCCCTCTGGCTGCCCCCCTGGAACAGGACTTGGAGGGAAGTGGGCACACCTCAACGGAGGAGGTGGTTGAGGAGGGTGTGGTAGTCCAGGACCAGGCCCTCTATGTTGTTGTGGAGGAGGATGGTGGGTTGGCCGGACCAGCCCAGGCTATTCCTCTACCTGTAGCAAACCCCTCAGTGTCCCCCTCCAACCTCTCCAGTCCCTCTCTTTCCCCCCCCCTCATCTACCGCCCCTCAACATCCACCCCTTATGCCCGGTCCCCTGCCACTCCCCGCAAGGCGACGTCAAAGACCAGGGGTGTATCCCAGGTCCTGCCGGAACAGCTGGTCAGACAGCAGGACCAGCAAAATAAACACCTGGCCGAGGTCGTGGAGGAGATGAGGCGCCTGGCCGACAGCCTGGCATCCTCGGACAATATAACAGATGCCATCCAGGATGTTGCTGTTAACAGCGCAGCAACGCTGACCAGCTTGGGGGAGCTGCAGGAAAACACCTCAGAACTTGTGGGGGAGGTTCAGGCCCTGCGCCTTGCTATCGAGGCGCAGACTGCTGTGCAGACCCGCATAGCGGTTGCCCTGGAGGGCATGCAGGCAGCCAGGGAGGGACGTGGGGATGTTCCTCCTCAACCTGCCCCCCCCCCCCCATCTAGGGCTGCCCCCAGGCAAGTGAGGGGCAGGACCCGTGGCACCAGGCAGAGCCCCCGCCCCCGCAGGCCCATTAATTTGAGTTTTCTTTAGTATTATGCTCTGGATAAGAGCTTATTTATTTTTTGTTATGCTCTGGATAAGAGCTTATTTATTTTTTGTTATGCTCTGGATAAGAGCTTTTTTTATATATTTTTGGATACTGCACACGGTGCAGTGTGAATGGTGTGTGAATGTGAGAGGGTGGCACTCCTGAAAGTAAGGGGTGTCACCCTCGGCCGTGGTGGTGAAGTTAACCCCACGGCTGTATGAATGATGTGTGAAAGGTGTATGAATGGACAGCAACATCATTGGGGCCTTGACGTGGCGTTGCTGCTCCCAAGTCCTACATGCTGGACTTGGGCTAATCCAATGCGATGTGCATGTGGTGTGTGTGATCTAGGGACATCAGTGGTGTACACGCGTGCATTGTCTGTGTGCCATGCTGTATGTGTGTGTTTAAAGGTCAAAGATTCGTAACACGAGGACACTCCTGACTGCTCTTCCATCAGCTGACGGGGTCTCCTCTGGCGGGGGGGGGCTGTGTGGTTGGGGGTCAGGTCATCACGTAGGGCAATATGCAGGCCCTTTCGCATGGCAAAGTTGTGCAGAATACAACATGCACCAATGATCTGACCCACAAAGTTGGGGGAATACAATAGGGCCCCCCCAGACTTATCCAGGCAGCGGAAACGGGACTTCAGGAGGCCAAATGTGCGCTCCACCACTGCACGGGTTTTGATGTGTGCTTCATTGTATCTTCTCTCTCCTCTGGTTTGGGGGTTCCGGAAAGGAGTCATGAGATGGGGTCCCAGTGTATATGCAGAGTCACCTGTAAGGGAAACACAGGAGGATGGTAGTCATGCATGTGCCACTTCTGTTGTGCATCATGGGAGGGGATAGTCATGGCTGCCACCCATGTCACTCACCAACCAGCCAGCTGTCCCCATACATGTCCTGCTCAAAATCTTCGGGGATGTTGCTTTGACGGTAGATGTAGCTGTCATGGCTGGACCCGCGGACGTGCCATATGAGGTATTTGGCATCGGCTATCACCTGTACGTTGATGGAATGCCAATGCTTCCGATTGCGGTATATGTGCTCTGTGGCACTGGGGGCTGGAGTGCCACATGTGTGCAATCAATGGCCCCGATGGTGCGTGGGAATCCGTCAATTCTGTAGAAATCTGTCATTGCCTTCTGCCGCAGGTGCACAGTGGTGGGTCTGATGAACTGGTTGGACATGCGTCTGAGGATTGCAGGGACAACCTGGTGCACACATCTGCTTATGCTGGTTTGTGACATCCCAGCCACCACTCCACTTGTACGCTGGAATGATCCACTGGCCAGGAAATGGAGTGTTGCCAGGACCTTCACCAGTGGCTGCAGTGCACGTGAGCGGTATGTCTGGATGGTGATGTCATCCTGCAGGGCTGTGGTTATTTCCAGGATGGCAGCAGGGCTGAATCTGAAGATGCGATACACCTCCTCATCACCCATGCCAAAGAGGCTCATGCGCGCTCGGTAGATCCTCTCACGTGCCCCCGTCCTCCTCCTCCTCCTTCTATGCTCCTCTTCCTCTGCATACCTTAGTATTGATAAGACCATGGCTGGCCCTGGCATCATTGGCATATGAATGTCTTGTCCAGTAAGTGTGATTGCTCAGCTAGTCCGTTACGGTGCTGCTGTAGTTGCTCTCCAGCTGACTTGCACACGGCCTTGAGCAAAGTTACCCGTGCTTTTATGAGGGGTATGTTTACTCAAGGCTTTCGAGTTACGCGCACCACGAGTAGCCAACGCCGGACGCGCGTACTTTCGGGAATAACGCGCATCTCCCTCATTTGCATATTTGCATGCTAATTCAATGGGAACTGAATATTTTTGATGCGTAACTATGCGCCTACGCCGCGCTAGCTTAATGCATTTTCGCCGCCCAGACGGAAAAAAAAATCGCGCGTATGTGGTTCTGTGTTTACCGCGCATCGATACGCAGGCGCACATTTACTATTACGCCGCGCATATACATTTACGCAGGCGTAGCGCCGCTGAGAATCTGGCCCTTTATTTTTTGCGCTATAAACAAAAATAGAGCAACTATTTTGAAAAAAATGCAATATTTTTTACATTTTAGTATAATAAATATCCCCAAAAAATATATAAAAATGTTCTTTTCCTCAGTTTAGGCCGATACGTATTCTTCTACATATTTTTCGTAAAAAAAAATCGCAATTAGCGTTTATTGATTGGTTTGCGCAAAATGTATAGCGTTTACAAAAAAGGGGGTAGTTTTATGGCATTTTTATTAATATTTTTTTTTTTACTAGTAATGGCGGCGATCAGCGTTTTTTTTCAGTACTGAGAAATTATGGCGGACACATCGGACAATTTTGACAAATTTTTGGGACCATTGGCATTTTTATAGCGATCAATGCTATAAAAATGCATTGGATTACTATAAAAATGCCATTGGCAGTGAAGGGGTTAACACTAGGGGGCAGGGAATGGGGTTAAGTGTGTTCCTGGGTGTGTTCTAACTGTATGGGGGGGTTGACTCACTAGGGGAAATCACTGATCTTCTGTTCATACATTGTATGAACAGGAGATCAGCATTTCCCCCGCTGACAGGACCGAGAGCTTTGTGTTTACACACAAAGCTCCCGATCCCCGCTCTGTAACGAACGAGCGCGCGTGCCCGGCGATGATCGCGCACGCCGGGCACGCGCGCGGGACTCGGGGGGACGAGCGGCCGCTAAAGGGAGGACGTAGAGCTACGTGCTCTTGCCCAGCAGTGCCACCGTCCCGCCGTATAACGACGGTGGGCGGTCGGCATCTGGTTAAAGCCTCACCGAAGCTCCACCAAAGCCTCATCGAAGCACCAAGCAAAAGCAAGGTGTAAACAGGACTGTAAGCTAACCATTTTATTTAGTGACAGCGGTTAGAGAGCTTTAACAAAGCGTGTTCAAAGCCATGTTTTGAAGCAAGTGTAAACTAGCCCTTAGACACTTTTACAAAAGTCACGCTTTTTTTTAGCAAAAACGCTGCTGTCTTCTAGGAGAGTTAAATGTCGTGTGTGCATGGGGCCTAAATTTTAAGCTGGCTCCCACAGCATCTTATACTTTCTATCCCAACATTCCTTCACCTAAGAGATGAAGCCCAGTGGAAACTGAGTCTGTGGTTCCTTGGTGGCCAATTGCCAAGCACCAGCACTGCCATGAGTCAAACGATTCTCTATTTACCAATTTACTGTCCTTTAGACTTTGAGGGGGCCGGACCATGTTCATTGTGAGGAGAAAATGCCCTGGTGTCAATAAAGAGTAAAGCATGCATTGGTGTCAGAGGGAGGAATAGTACCCCATTGTTGGTAATAGGGAAAGAAATAGAGCCCCATTGGTATTAAAGGAAGGAATGGTGGCCCATCACTGTTGCCAGTAGGATGAATAGGGCCCTGCAATTGGTGTTAGTGGGAGAACTAGTATTCCCAACATTGATGTCAGTGGGAGGAATAGTGTCCCGTCATTGGTACCAGTGGGAAGAATAGTGCCCCATTGTTGGTGTCAATGAGAGTAAAGAATGCTCCATCATTGGTATCGGTGGGAGGAATAGTGCCTCACCATTGGTTTTAGTGGGAAGAATAGTGCCCCATTGTTGGGGAGAGTGTTAGGAATAGTGCCCTATTGTTATCTGTGACAGGAATTATGCCACATTGTTTGTGTAGAAGGAATAGAGCCTTGTATCAAGGGGAGGAATAATGTGCAGAGGGCCTGATAAAGGCCTAAATGTCCTGATAAAGGCAAGCAAAAGGACCACATTCAGCCCTTGGGCCACAGTTTGAAGACCACTGCTCTACACTAAGGAGTTTTAGGTATTTGTTTTCATCCTTGGAGGTAAAGGGAAGGTACAGTATGTGCTGGTATGTGGCATTTCAGTTACCTGTTACGATTTTCTTACATGGGCAAAGTATACATTCACTTTAAAAATGACATATTTTCTGTGCTTTGTAATTGGCCTGACAAAGGAGGGAATTGTTCCTTGAAAGTCCACAGTCATTTACATCACCATTATAGTTATTATCCTCCATTTCTTTTGTTATTTTGACCAAAAGTGCTCATATGGATAATATAGTGCAACGCCTCACATGTTTTATCTTGCTAGTTCTTGTCCTTGTTTCAGATAAGTTCAAGCAGTTTGCTTTACTTGGCTGCTGTAGATTTAAACTTGTCTTTGTAAATATCTGATTGTAAATATTTGTTCTGTCCTCAGAGCCGAAGAACTTGCTCATGAAATTAAGGAACAACAGGGACAGCTTGCAGACTACAACATGGTATATTTTGATTAATTAACAGTTTGGTACTGTGAAACAAATACATGAACATGCCACTATACAAAGCAATCTTCCAGATCCATTTGGTAAAATATAGCACTAGTGGCAGATGCAAAGAGGTGGCATAGTCATCTGCCGCACATATTTTATCCTCTAATTTTTTTTAATAATTTTTATTTTATTTTTTTTTAAAATAATAAATGCACATTTTTTTTGTAGGTAAGAAAAATGTGCATTTTTTTTTAGCAGAACCGACCCTGAAATTGAATGTAGCATATTTTACCTAATAAAATGTGCATTTTCTTACACGTGCTCCCTATTAAAATGCATGTGTTATCCATGAATGAAGGATGACATCTCCAAATATGGACTCAAGAGTGGTGTCTGATATACATAGATGCCTTTGAACTGGAGAAATCAGAGAGAGAAGTGTCTGAAACTCCTTGCAAATACTGAAAATATCCTACATGTTGTATGTTCTGCTGTTCACCACATTTAGGAATCCCACAAACCTAAAGATATCAACATTTGGTCTTAAAAGGAATGAGTCTGCATTGAAATATTCAAGCAACCATTACCCAGACTTTTTTTTTTTAACAATGTGCAGGTTTTGGGTCCATCCCCTGTGTTGGTCACTAACCTAGAACTCTTTTTTAATGAACAATTAAAAAAATTGCTTTTTTCTTGTCATGAAAAACGGTTGTGTGTAGCGGCATCAGGCTTCGATGATAAACTGGCAGATCCAATGATAAATAGTTGACCTGGATGCCGCCTGCCCTTTCTGGGCTCCTCTGGCAGCACAAACAGGATTCTTGACATACGCTAACAACTCAAGTAAATCCTGAGCACCTGAACTACCTCCAGAGCATATAGCGATCTTTCTCCTGCTGAATGTGGATTAGAAGAAAAATAAAGGCAAGACGCTGTCCTGATTCAAGTGAAAACTAAAAACCACTCTAGGCAATAAAGATGGATGAGGATGCAACATCATCTTATGATGCAAGACCAAGAACGGCTCCTTACAAGAAAGTGCCGCCAGCTCTAAAACTTCACTTGCTGAAGTGATAGGAATCGTAGAATCAATATGCAGAGTTTGAGGACTAACATAGTTTCTTAAATTGGTTCAAAAAGTGGCCTCTACAAGGACAGTAAAGAGCAAATTTAAGTCCCACAGACACAAGTGTGACCTGACAGCCGGGACTGCCTGGGTTACACCCTGTATGAAGTATGAATCAAGGAATGAGAAACAGCCTCTGGAAAAAATGCATAAGGAAGAATCTGACCCTTAATGGTACTTAATGGTCCAATCTCACTTCCCTTCCTGAGGAAGAAAGGAAAAAGTTCCCATTCGCATATTTCTACAGGTGCCACTTCCTGGCTTGACCCCAGGCACAAAATATCTCCAAGTCCTGTAATTGAAGCTTCCTGAATCTGGCTTCCAGGCGCACTCAAAAGTGCGGAGATAACGGGACCCAAGAGCGTCCCCTGCAAGATTTGCTAGGTCAGTGTACCAAGTCCTCCTGGGCTAATTCGGCTAACACTATTATCAGTGTTACCACCTGCCAGATTCTTCGCAAAAGATGCTGCAGTAGTTGAAACAGAAGGAAGGTGTCAATTAGGGGGAACTGGTAACTAAGGTGTTAGAAGTGCACCTACCCCTATTGCGAATGGGTCTCACTTCCTGGACACAACCTATCCAACTTGTTGTAGGACTTGGAATCCAGAAGATCCACTTGCAGAGTTCCCCAATGTTGGCAGATTGCCAAAAAAACATTTCAGGATGCAAGGACCGCGTGGTCCCTGAATTAGTCGCTGATGACTGGAAAACCCTCCTGCCATAGATGGATGGAGCCAAATACAGGACCATTCTGGAAGAAAACCTGATGGAGTCTGCAAAAGACCTGAGACTGGGACAGAGATTTGTCTTCCAACAAGACAATGATCTAAAACATAAAGCAAAATCTACAATGGAATGGTTCACAAATAAACATTATCAGGTGTTAGAATGGCCAAGTCAAAGTCCAGACCTGAATCCAATCGAGAATCTGTGGAATAAACTGCTGTTCACAAACGCTCTCCATCCAACCTCACTGAGCTTGAGCTGTTTTGCAAGGAGGAATGGGCAAAAATTTCAGTCTCTCAATGTGCAAAACTGATAGAGACATACCCCAAGCGACTCAGGCCCCGTACACACGGCAGAGAACCTCGACGGGCGGAACACATCGTTCCGCCCGTCGAGGTTCTCTGCCGGCCGTCAGAATCGGCAACCCGCCCGTCAGGAAAGGCAACCAGCCATTCATCCCGACAGGCCGTCGAGCAAATAGAGAACCTGTTCTCTATTTGCTCGACGGGTTTCCCGACGGGCGGGGCTCGCCGAGAGCGTACACACGGCCGAGGTTCTCGGCAGAATGCGGCTCCCAGCGAGGTTCTTGCTGGTTTCCGCCGAGAACCTCGGCCGTGTGTACGGGGCTTTACAGCTGTAATCGCAGCAAAAGGTGGCGCTACAAAGTATTAACTTAAGGGGGCTGAATAATTTTGCAAACCCAATTTTTCAGTTTTTTATTTGTTAAAAAAGTTTGAAATATCCAATACATTTCGTTCCATTTCAGCATTGTGTCCCACTTGTTGTTGATTCTTCACAAAAAATTACAGTTTTATGTCTTTATGTTTTCTATCCAAAGGGGAATTTCTCGCGCTAAAAGTGAATATATTGATTAAAGAATAGTGATATCGTAAATTAAATGATTAAATAATATCCAGCAGCAACACAAACCATGTGATATACACGAATTAGAAAAATAAACAGAAAAAAAGGTTGCGCTCAGAGGCACAATTTGATATTGTGAGAAAAATTGATATACAAAGCAGTATATATAAGTAAATACATCTAAGGTGAACTAATATGTGAATCAGTGAGGACTATTTTCAGATGTAATCAAAAGAAACAAGATAGCAAGACAATTGTATTAAATCTTAATCTCTATTAGTCCGTCTGAGCTGGTATCAAAGTGATGTAATATACATTAGAATTTTCCAATTCTGGACAAAGGTGATAGCTGTGAATTGAAGTGGTCCTGGACAGGATGCACCACCAATTTCACGATATTTATGCAGATACATCAAGGTAGATTAAGATGTACTCTTACCAGATCCTAGGGGAATTCAGGCATGTCACTCCAAAAACGTCTGGAACGGGAGATGACCTCAAACACTTCTTCAGACTCTTCCACATAAGAATGGTACAATCTCCACTGGACCAGCAAGATACTCCACACTAAGGCAAGCTCAACATCCCATTCCTAGACCAAAGAAAAGAAAAAAACGGGGGCTCGCAATGGTGAAATACTTCCAGGAAGTTTAATAAAAAATGTGTGTCAGTTTACACATTAAAACAGTTTAAAATTGCCGGCTAAAATGACATAGACAAAAACAGCAGCAAAACAATAATGTGCGCCCGTGCTTTCCGGGGTCACGTGTAACGTGGTGACGTAGTGCATGGCTCCGCCCTGACCGATTTCGTCACAAAATGACAAAACCGGTCAAAATGACAAAACCGGTTTCGTCACAAAATGACGTTGTCAAAGGGCCCTTTGACAACGTCATTTTGTGACGAAATCGGTCAGGGCGGAGCCACGCACTACGTTACACGTGACCCCGGAAAGCACGGGCGCACGTTATTGTTTTGCTGCTGTTTTTGTCTATGTCATTTTAGCCGGCAATTTTAAACTGTTTTAATGTGTAAACTGCCGCACATTTTTTATTAAACTTCCTGGAAGTATTTCACCATTGCGAGCCCCCGTTTTTTTCTTTTCTTTGGTCTATGAACGGGATGTTGAGCTTGCCTTAGTGTGGAGTATCTTGCTGGTCCAGTGAAGATCGTACCATTCTTATGTGGAAGAGTCTGAAGTGTTTGAAGTCATCTCCCGTTCTAGATGTTTTTGGAGTGACATGCCTGAATTCCCCTAGGATCTGGTAAGAGTACATCTTAATCTACCTTGATATATCTGCATAAATACCGTGAAATTGGTGGTGTATCCTGTCCAGGACCACTTCAATTCACAGCTATCACCTTTGTCCAGAATTGGAAAATTCTAATGTATATTACATCACTTTGATACCAGCTCAGACGGACTAATAGAGATTAAGATTTAATACAATTGTCTTGCTATCTTGTTTCTTTTGATTACATCTGAAAATAGTCCTCACGGATTCACATATTAGTTCACCTTAGATGTATTCATATCTTTATGTTTGAAGCCTGAAATGTGGCAAAAGTTCGCAAAGTTCAAGGGGGCCGAATACTTTCGCAAGGCACTGTAATTCAAACGTTTTTTAAGATATTGATGGGCAGTATTTTCTCCTGTGGAGATCAAGTCCACTAAACTAAAGCCACTTTTAAACCAACTGGAGAGGCTGGCATCAATGGTTATGATCTTCTATTAACGCCTGAAAGGAAGAATTTCTCCTTCTGCAGATTTCAAACCATCAACCACTAATTTGAGCTCTGCAATACCATGGGAACCGAGTTCCCTGGCAATCCAATGCTTGGATCTTTATGTTCCAGACAGAGAGAATGATCTTCTACAAAATACCTAGAGTAGGACTGTATGTAGGGAACGTGCTTTGACTTAGATACACTTCCTCCTGCAGAAATTTGTCAAAGTAAAATTCAGGACTGACTCAGCTGAAGACGGAGCTGGGCTAGGAGCTTTGTGGGAGCTGTGGCCACCTCGAAGAGCAGAGTTACAAATGAAAAAAGACGACTTTGCACTGCAATTGCTGAAACCTTTTAGCCTGGAAAAAAGTGGCATAATCTGAATCTGAGAGCGGTGGGAACATGCCATCCCCCGGCTAGTTCTTCCTTCTGGAGTATTTAGTTGGTATAACAGGTTAATAATGTAGCAACTATATTAGCCAAAACATCATACACAGACCCCCAAGGATGCAGTCCTAAAACAACATTGGTCTACCGCCATGCAACCCTGTAGGTGCCCAAGTTCGTGCATGTATGTGCGCAGTTCAAGGCAAATAAGCACATATGCCTTACAAATGAAAAGATGCTAGCATGCGTTCATGAAAGTATGCGTTTACGCAAATATGCGTTTATGCAAATATGGAAATGTGTGTATGCAAACGTGTTTATGCAAAAATGCGCCTACAGAAATATCAGTCGGTGCAAAAATGGAAAGGTGTCTATGCAAACATATATTTTATGCAAAAATGCGTCTATGCAAACCTGTATCTATGCAAACATGCGTTTATGCAACATGTTTTTGCAAACATCTGTTTATGCAGCATGTATTTATGCAAACATCTGTTTATGCAAATGTGTCTATGCAAACATACAAGCATGTGTTTATGCAAACATCTGTTTATGCAAATGTGTCTATGCAAACATACAAGCATGTGTTTATGCAAACGTGTGTCTGTCTATGAAAACGTTTTATGGCAGCTTGCACACATGCATTTATGAACCTACGCTCTCTGATGGCTGGAGGAGAATCTGCAGCCCAACCCTTTTTGAGAAGTACACAGAGCATGATCAAACCGCACACTACCCCCAGTGGACACTGGGAGAAAGACCAGACAGTCAGATCCTTCTTTCATTATTTTTATTTTTTTAAAGAGAAACTGCAAAAGGCAGACTTACCATTCCCGCTGCAGGATTCTGGGTCATAACAGGAGTCCAAGCTTCAACCATCACGGGGGGCTCTGTCATAAGACCTTCAGGAACTGGGTCCCCCTTAATCTGGGGTCCACTCTCCTGGACCTGTATAGCACCCTGCAGGAAAGCACCTTGGTCAAAACAAACACTGCACAGGGTTCCATTATGCAGGGTCCAGCACCGTAAGGCTGCATTACAGGTAGACCTTGAGGATTCTTCTCTCCTATCCAATGGGGCTCGGGTACCATCCATTTTGGCTGACCTCTTTTTTTGATGGTATACGAATGAAGTCCTTGATTCTCAGTAGAACCATTCCAGACCTCCAGGTGTATTTGAAGAGCACAAGTCATACTTCATATTCCCATCGCACACTTTCTTGGATCTGCTCTTGGGTTTGGGTGCTCGTAGCTCGAAGCAACAACCAGCTGGATACTGGTATATGTTACAGTAGAAATATTTGCCAGCACACCATGGAACAGCGTAAATAGCGTCCAAACAGATGTTTTATGGCATGATCACAACACAGAGTGCAACGTTTCGGAGCCACGTAGGGCCCCTTCACATGCCTGACGAAGGGGCCCTACGTGGCTCCGAAACTTTGCACTCTCTTTGTGTTGTGATCGTGCAATAAAACATCCGTTTGGACGCTATTTACGCTGTTCCATGGTGTGCTGGCAAATATTTCTACTGAAGAGCACATGTATCACATCAGTGACCACCACCTTACAGACGCTGGCAAAAAACTAAAGTGCTTCCTGTATAGGAGGGGGTTTTAAAGGGGAGGACTTCCTGTTTGATCACCTATAGGTGGCATATAACCCAAATTGTTGTGAATATAACCGGCTCTGTGTCCTGTGATGTATGATAAAGAAAATGAAGCCTCGTACACACGGCCGAGGTTCTCGGCAGAAACCAGCGAGAACCTCGCTGGGAGCCGCATTTTGCCGAGAACCTCGGCCGTGTGTACGCTCTCGGCAGGTTTTCTATTTGCTCGACGGCCCGTCGGGATGAATGGCTGGTTGCCTTTCCCGACGGGCGGGTCGCCAAATCTGACGGCCAGCAGAGAACCTCGACAGGCGGAACGATGTGTTCTGCCCGTCGAGGTTCTCTGCCGTGTGTACTGGGCCTAAGTTTCAAAGCTTAGAGTGTATAGTAGAGCATGTTTTTATCTTTGAGTGTAAGACATATTCAACAAATGTATGCTTTTTTGAAAAAAACATGTATGGTCTGAGATGCTATTTGATCATTAGCAGCCATATAATATTTTATGTCTTATTTTTTTTAGCTGGTTGACAAACTGAATACAAACACAGATATGGAAGATGTTCTGCATGAATACAATATAGTAAGTTATGCTAACAGTAACTGTTTACTTTTATTTATACGGATGTAAACCCAATTTTTAATTTTTTTTTGCTGTCACAATGTAGAGTAAAATATTTCCTATCATCTGTGCCCAGTCTTGCCACACAGAGTTAATCCAGCTCTGAGCAATCCTCTTTTATTGTTCAGCGAGATAAAACAGACTAACAGAGAAAAACCTTGGTCCGTTCCGCCCCCTTGCTATGAGTGCCAGGTTATTTACATATCTCATGCACTAGCTTGGAGACGGGCATTTATTTTTTAATTCCCACCCCCCACTCCTTTTCTGAAGTCATGTGGTTACTTTTCTGGATTTTGACTGGATGTTAGTGATCATAGCAGAATTTAGTGTAAGGAATACACAGGAAAAAATGCATGTTGACTAGGGGAGTGTAGCGGAGGGCGGGGAGTCAACTGACATCACGACTCCACCCACAGAGCTCCAGACAACAGATCTACCTACAGAATCTGCAGTTTTTCAGTTCTCATAACAGACAGAGGGAAGACATTTGACAGGTAAGGATACATGCAGGAGGCATCTATATCCTTATAGATCAGCACCATGGCAGTAGTTTAGAAAGGATGAGAGTGGGTTTACATCCACTTTAATCTGGGTTTACATCCACTTTAATCTTTAACCCCACTATTAATTTTGAATCAAATGCTGGTCTCCAAGTCATCATAGTTACTAAAAAAAAGTCCCTTGACAATAGGGATGTCATGGCCATAAAGTGATACTAAACGATCTCTTTATTCTCCAAAAATAATCCATACACATCTACTACTTTTCATGTAATCTATATTTTTCTTGAAGTCATTCCTGTGTTTTTCTGCCTCCTTGTAACATCCTTTGTGAGATTCCTTTTCCAGTCACTTCTGTTTGGAATGAGCAGTGCACTTTATTTGTGGCCTTGTGTACTGCTCTATATACACTACCAATCCCATAGTCCCCAGTCCACCCTGGGAGTGAACAAAACCGTGGCTCCATTCCTACTTACAGTGGGACTATGAAGAACGAATGTAGCCATCCTCTAATGGGAAGTCGGATCACAGCACCAAAAAGAAGGACCTTGGAGATTTAGAATAGGTTCGGAGCAATACACTGTACTTTTGAGTTGGGAAAACTTACTTATATTGCCTTTTTTTTTTAAATCAGTTTAGTGTCACTTTTTCCAACAGTTGGTTGAGGATCTAATATCCTGTGAGTCTGTCATGGTGTCAGGGATAGGTTTTTCACCTCATCCCTCTAAAACTGAACACATATACATTTTACAAGTTATGTTACTGATGAATATAGTTAATTTACTTGGTGCTTTATCTATATCAGGGATCCTCAAACTACGGCCCTCCAGCTGTGGCGGAACTACACTTCCCATGAGGCATTGTAAAACTCTGACATTCACAGACATGACTAGGCATGATGGGAATTGTAGTTCCTGAACACCTGGAGGGCCATAGTTTGAAGACCCATGATCTATATTAATCAACCCGAGAGTGTTTCATATTCGATTTGTTTTAAACAGATGGCAGCCCTAGTTGGGAAGCAGCACCCTGATTCCTAGTTTTCAGGGAAGCATGTATTACTTTATGGCAGGTACTGTATGTCAAACCCTGATGAAACAGTGGGCTGAACTGAGAGCACTAAAGGACAACACAAGGGGGCGCCAGCTAAGTGCAAATTCACATAAATAAAAAGAGCTTATCTGCAGCAGTTACTATAACAGAGGGATTCCAGTAATTGTCCTAACTGACTTTACAACCACTTTAAAGATTTGATCCTCTCAGTTCAGAAGCAAATAGAAGCTTTGAAATGCATTACAATAGCAGCAAGTCTGCCTACGGCGTGACATCCTATCCATTTCTGTGCTCCGGGGTGGTTGTTCTGACTTCAGGGGATCGGTGGACTCGGTTTTCATCTACAGACTGCATGCTGTCGGCCCCTACATGTGGTTCTTCTAGGCAGATTGTTCTCTAGCATACTACAAATGGCTGAAGATAAGCTCCTTTTACTTTTTTTTTTATGTGAATTCACCACTCTCCCTCCCCCTGATATAAGGACTACAGTGGAAGGGGCTGAGATTCCCCTTTGACGTCAGCAGGGAGGTCACATGACCGCACAGCAATGCTGTGAAATAAGGTATTTAGCTTCATAATTTAAAAAACACACACACACACACATTGTACAATATAGCTTATAACAAAGGGGATACCAGTAATTGTGCTCAGTCAGCCAGCCACACAAAATAGTGGTGGTAGGGGAGGAGCGAGGAGGAGATCGGTTCTCACAGCACAGACCATTAAGGGGACAGGCAGGTAGGGAGGGGGAGAAAAGAGACTCTAAACACAGCGGATGACGGAAGGATGTAAACGGACCATGGTTTTATGAATTGGCAGCCGTGATTACCGTGGTCCGCACACCTAAGGGTACAAAGGAACAGGCAGGATCAACCAGGTACTTTACAGCATAGAATGGGACAAATAGTGACAGGATCGTGCCTTAAAGTGACAGGATCTCTTTTTATTTTTTTTGAGGGGGGGGGGGTTACAACCGTTTTAAAGGGGCAGAATTATGATTACTGAGCGCTTCCTAATTATAGTGAGTATTTCATTTTAGAGATAGGAGCAATGAAAAAGATTCCTGAAGAATTTAGCTGCAAAATTATTTAATAATGTGTAACAAAGCTGGGCACATTAATGTTTTTTTTTTATCCATAAAATGTCTAGTCTCACTCCCTTCAGTATATGTATTGGGCTGCATCCACACATGATCACGGGTGAAATCGCCACGATTCTGCCCTGCGATTTCAAATGGCTGAAAAATTCCGGAGGCGATTGCGATGCCATTAGAAGCATTACCTCAATTGCGCAGTAAATTGTGCTGCAATTGCAGCAAATCGCAACACATGACGCTGTCGCCCCAAAAAAAGCTTATGTTTAGAGCGGTTTACCTCGTCACAAACGTGGCAAAATCATGGCACGTTTGGGGTGCCATTAGAAGTAATGGCATCGCAAACGCATCCCGCGATCATGTGTGAATGCAGCCTCCACCGCAGCACTTTCTGTTACTCTGTATTCCTGGATTATCACATTATTTTATTATTGAAACATACAGTTTAATTGTTTTTAGTTCTGTGTTTTAAATCCTGATGTATAACAAACTTTCTGTCTTTATAGCTGAAAGCTCAGAATGATCGAGAATCCCAAAGTATCGATATTATTTTCACAGAGCGCCAAGCGTGAGTACTCTAATAAGATTTCTGGGAAAAAAGGAATGTAGATTGATTTGCTGGAGACGTTGCGTAAATGAAACAAAGGTTTCTCATGTAACAGGAAATAGCTGTTTAAATGTAATGTGGTGTAGTTATTCATTTTTTTTTTTGCTTTTTTTTTTAACAAGTTTTACTAGATACTGAGATTAGCTCTTTTTGTTTAGCAGAATGATCCTGTATTTTCAGATGGTTTTCAGGGGCCTCAAACTGGTGTCCCTCCAGCTGTTGCAAAACTACAAGTCCCACCATGCCTCTGCCTGTGGGAGTCATGCTTGTAACTGTCAACCTTGCAATGCCTCATGGGACTTGTAGTTTCGCAACAGTTAAAGGGCTGCCAGTTTGAGACCCTTGGTTTAGACACTTGCATTTTGGTGTGGGTCCCTTCTAAAAATCCACAGCAGACCTTTCCATCAGCCAATCTGGCCAGAAAAGGGGGAAACGAGTGTGCGTCCCCAGTTCTGAACCATGCCACTTGCCCTCTACAAGGTGGTAAAGCACCTTGTTCCATTGTTACAAATACTATATAAGAGTACTATAGTAACTTGGTGTAAAGTTGATTCACTTTAAGGTCCTCACGGAGGACAAGGGGGACTCTTTACCCTGCTGGAGGAAATTGAGATCATTCACCTCCAAATACGTTTTTTTTTTTTTCTTCACTGTAAGAGCTTGTGAAAATGTGGAACAGACTCCCCTCCAGAGGTGGTTTCTGGCCATATCAGTAGAAATGCTTTAATAAGGGCCTGGATATCTTTCCTATAAAATATATACGTAATATAACTGATATATATAATTAAGATTTAGTAGGTAAAAGTTTTTTCCGGGTAAATCCGCTTGCCCTCTCGGGGATCAGGAAGGAATTTTTTTTCCCCCTGCTGTAGCAAATTGGAAATCATCGCTCACCTGTTTTTTTTTTTTTTTGTTTTGCCTTCCCATCTGGATCAACTTTTATATGGAGTTGGGTGTAAAAGGGATTGTAACTGTGTTTTATTTTCTATTTGTTTAAAATATACAGTGCAGAAAATAAGTATTTGAAACACCCTGCTATTTTGCAAGTTTTTGGGTCCCCCTTGGAAATCATGGAGGGGTTACTGAAATATGTCCAATCGTTGAGGTGCATGTTTCCACTGTTGAGAGACATAATCAAAAAAAAAAATTTCCAGAAATCACAATGTATGGATTTTTATTAACTATTTATTTGTATGATAAAGCTGCAAATAAGTATTGAAACACCCTGAGAAAAATCAATGTTAATATTTTGGTACCAAGTAGCCTTTGTTTTGCAATTAAAACAGAGGTCAAAACGTTCTTTGTAGTTTTTTCACCAGGTTTTGCACACACTGGAGGAGGGATTGTTGGCCCACTCCTCCACACAAGATACTTCTCTAGATCAGTCAGGTTTTTACTGGGCTGTCGCTGAGAAACACGGAGTTTGAGCTCCCTCCAATAGATTCTCTATTTGGGTTTTAGGTCTGGAGACTGGCTAGGCCACGCCAAACCTTGATATGCTTCCTTACAGAGCCACTCCCTTGGTTATCCTGGCTTTGTGCTTCGGGTCATTGTCATGTTGGAAGACCCAGCCTCGACCCATCTTCAATTCTCTATCTACTGAGGGAAGGAGGTTGTTGCCCAAAATCTCCTGGCAATACATTGGACCCGGTCTCCTTCCTCTCCTTAATACAGTGCAGTCGCCCTGTCCCATGTGCAGAAAAACACCCCCAAAGCATGATGCTAAACCACCATACCCCCATGCTTCACAGTAGGGATGGTGTTCTTGGGATGGTACTCATCATTCTTCTTTGTCCTCCAAACACGGTTATAGTGGAATTATGACCCAAAAAGTACTATTTTTGGTCTCATCTGACCACATGACTTTCACCCATGACTCCCCTCTGGATCATCCAAAATGGTCATTGGCAAACTTAAGACGGGCCTTGACATGTGCTGGTTTTTAAGCAGGGGAACCTTTCGTGCCCATGCATGATTTCAAACCATGACGTCTTAGTGTATTACCAACAGTAACCTTGGAAACGGTGGTCCCAGCTCTTTTCAGGTCATTGACCAGCTCCTCCCGTGTAGTCCTGGGCTGATTTCTCACCTTTCTTAGGATCATTGAGACCCCACGAGGTGAGATTTTGCATGGAGCCCCAGTCCGAGGGAGATTGACAGTCATGTTTAGCTTCTTCCATTTTCTAATGATTGCTCCAACAGTGGACCTTTTTCACCAAGCTGCTTGGCAATTTCCCCGTAGCCCTTTCCAGCCTTGTGGAGGTGTACAATTTTGTCTCTAGTGTCTTTGGACTGCTCTTTGGTCTTGGTCATGTTAGTAGTTGGATTCTTACTGATTGTATGGGGTGGACAGGTGTCTTTATGCAGCTAATGACCTCAAACAGGTGCATCTAATTTAGGATAATAAATGGAGTGGAGGTGGACATTTTAAAGGCAGACTAACAGTCTTTGAGGGTCAGAATTCTAGCTGATAGACAGGTGTTCAAATACTTCTTTGCAGCTGTATCATACAAATAAATAGTTAAAAAATCATAAATTGTGATTTCTGGAATTATTTTTTTTGATTATGTCTCTCACAGTGGACATGCACCTACGATAATACAATTTCAGACCCCTCCATGATTTCCAAGTGGGAGAACTTGCAAAATAGCAGGGTTGTTCAAATACTTATTTTCTGCAATTCTGTATGCATGTATATATATAATATATATATATAATATATATATTTTTTTTTTGGTTTGAACTGGATGGACTTGTGTCTTTTTTCAACCTGACTAACTATGTAACTATGTAATATCATTGGTCAACCTGCACTAAGTTTTGAAAAGAGTGGAAATGGATTGGAACACCTATTAAGTTGGTATGGCTGTCTGTGCCCCCCATTATCATTAGGCACCGTTTTCATCGGACAAGGCTGAAGTGGTCTGTTGGTCTGATGTGCCTACACACTATCAGACCAAAATCCCCTCGGACCAGAACGCGGTGACATAGAAAACAACGACGTGATGAAAAAACGCGGCCTTAGAAGTAAAAGAAAATCCCACATTTTGGGTTGTGCCCAGAAAAGTAATAGAGGAGAAATCTTCCAATGGGGACACTAGTTCTGATAACCTGGTGGGCCCCAAGGGATACTGTTAATTTGCAGGGATTTCCTCTCACTTCCTGTTTTAGGCTATGAGACAGGAAGTAAAGGGAAATCGCTCCTTGCTCTATTCAAAATGGAAAGAAAAAGTTTTGCTATAGTTCTACTTTACCTTAAAGGCGAAAACCTGTGAGAACACTAAAAGGCTACATTCACACTGTTCTGACTAGAAAAGAGTATTCATGTTGTAAAGCGCTGTGCAAACTGTTGGCGCTGTATAAACCTTGTATAATAATAATATTAATAATATCAGTGTGTTGCATTGGTAGCTGCAGCTGGACCATTCCTTTGGAGGACTGTCAGATTAGGATAGGCTAATTCTCTGGTTTTATATTAAATATCACAGTACTAAGTATTTAACAGACCAGTAGTTTTACAGTTTCTTAGTTATTACTGTGTGTATGCTTGGGAATAGGGCCAAACCTGGTACTTTGTAAAGTCCTGTGCTTTTTAGCTCTCTATCAGGTTAACACACAGAATTGTGAATTTGCCAAATCTCTACACAGACTCAAAAGTGAAATCATTAGTGTGTTATAATTAATATTATAGTAATGCTTGTGCCTGAAAATCTGGAGCTTTGCAGATTGGAAACACATTTGTTCCAATCTAGTGACTCTTAGGCTTCACAATCACATTGTTGTCAAGGTTTAGTTTATTTTTCACTTCTTCATTTTGCACTTGGCTTTCCTAGAAGGCAATTGAAGTATGAATGTGTTAATGATCATAGTCTCAAACCTATGAGCTCCTTAAAGAGCAAGTAAACCCTGATGGGTTTTACTTCCTCTTTAGTCCACTGCACAGCCTGTAAATGAAAAGCATAATGGGCTAGTATGCATCGCATACTAGCCCATTATGTGCCATTTACCTGCAAAAGGATCCAGCGATGTCCCCACAGAAGGCAGCGTCCATCTTCCGTGTCCTCTTACTTCCGGGCCGCTGACTCCGGCGCTGTGATTCCCTGGAGTTGCGTGACGTCACTCCCGCGCATGCATATGGGAGCTGCAATTCATGCCACAGGCTGGGGAAGAAATGGCACTTCGTTTTTGTTTCTTCCCTGCGCATCCGCAGTGAAGATTTTCGGCAGATTGCAAGTGAAATATCTCCAAAACGGCACATGCTTAGGAGATATTTCCACTACCTATAGGTATGTCTTTTTCTAGGCTTACCTATAGGTAGAAGTCCAACAAGTGGGTTTACAACCACTTTAAAGTGATTGTAAAGCTTTTTTTCTTTCTCGTACATCACGGGACACAGAGCGGCATATTCATTACTATATGGGTTATATGGAGTACCTTCAGGTGTGGACACTGGCAATCTCAAACAGGAAGTCCCCTCCCTATATAACCCCCTCCCCTAGAGGGAGTCCCTCAGTTTTTTCGCCAGTGTCTTAGGTGTTGGTCACGGAATAGCTTTGCTCCACATCCTTGGGATTAAGGGCGGGCTAACCGGATCTGTCCAAGGAGCCTCAGTGCCAAGTGGACAGTACCCGGGCCCCAAACCGTGGGGTTTTGCCTATAATGCTCCTCTTTGGAGGGCTGGACCCTGGGCCCAGGACTTGGAGTTTGTAAAAACCATAAGTTCCTGTTTGCCAGGGTGCTATATAGGTCCAGGACAGTGGGTACCTTCATAGGACCCCAGGGCCTGAAGGTCTACTACGCTACCCACGGAGATGGGAGAAGATTGGATCGTTTTGCTGGACAAACATCCTGCAGCATGGAGCAGGTAAGGGGGAGCCTGCGGGACTTGGTTCGACAGCAGGCTCTCCGGGGTAACCTAAAAGGGGGGGGTAGCCTAAGTATGCTCTGCATTGACAACCTTGCTCACTATGTCTGAGAAAGACAGGATGATCCCTTTTCCCCCCATCACTAGGTTCCCCTGTCTAAGAATGGTGTTGCTAGCTAACCTGCTGCTTTCTTCCTAGGACTGGTAAGGATCCCTATGGGGCCTTTTGGAGAGTCCTACCTGGCCGGGGGTTTGAATCTGCCGCCTGATACTGCAGTCCTGGGTCTCCAGCAGCGCGGCTCCTCCATGTTCCTCCTGTTCCGGCATACGCGCGCGCGCACGTTTTTCGCGCCGTTCAGAGAGGAGGCGGGGGGGGGGCGTGCCTGCAGCGTCATACAGGGGCGCGCCTTGTGCTGTTATAGATCAGCAGGCATTGTCAGTGCTCAGTCTGAGGCTGATCTCAGAGGGAGAGGACGCAGAGCGGCAGAACAGTGACTCTCGGTGGCGGAAGAGGGGTAGTACATGCTGGACTTTGTTCCAATGCCTTTTTTGTTAAGCCAAGAAATTCCCCTTTTTGCAGCAGGTTGGAGGCTGGCAAACTAAGTTTGGGGTCACTGTATGTTTAAAAAAAAAAAGAAAAGACTTATATATATTTAAAAAAAAAAAAAAACATACGGGGCCCCATCAGTTTTTGGGCATTAGTGATCTATTGTCCCCTAAGCTCTAGTTTTGTACTCCTGGCCACTACAGTCTGTTGTTGTTGGCGGAGTCCCTCGATTTTGTATTATGGCTTCCAAAGGTTCGGGGTCAAAGGGTACAAAAAAGACCAAAAAACAAAGGGGTTCCCCCTCTGATTCTGATGATATGCCGATACTTTCCCCGCAACTTATTCCCATAAAGGGCGCCTTGGATGAGCCATTAGGGGGATCTGGTGCGGAGGCTGGCCCAGATCAGCCCAGCCCTGTGTTTATCACAGAGGAGATGCTAGCCGTATCCCTAGGGGGGCTAGAAGAGAGAATAGCAGCATTGATCGCTAGAGCTATTCCTGGTAAGAAACGGGTTAGATCCCCATCACCAAGAGGTGTATCCTCAGATGCTGAGATTCTCTCTCCGGAGGAATTGGAATCGCAGGAGGATCAACTAGACCTGAACCAAGAGGGTTCAGGGATTGAGGGATCTACCTCTGAGGAACCATTTTCAGACTCCCAGACAGAGAGACTGTGGGTACAGTCTTTGACGGACATGGTCCGCTCGGCATTTAGTTTACCATTGCCAGAGCCTCAGGTTCCTCCGGTATCCTCTCTGGGCTCTTTGAAAGCTCCGTTAAGCAACGCAGTTTTTCCGGTCCATCCTCTCTTGGAGGAATTGATCTTTCGGGATTGGGTACGGCCGGACAGGATTTTTCTGCCACCGAAGAGATTTGCGGTCATTTACCCCATGGAGGAAAAATTCTCCAAGAGGTGGAGGCTCCCAGTAGTGGATGCAGCCATCTCATGTGTGAATAAATCACTAACTTGCCCGGTGGAAAACATACATATGTTTAAAGATCCGGTTGATAAACGGTTAGAGACACTTTTAAAAGCATCCTTTGCAGTGGTACAGCCAGCTGTGGCTGCAATTGGAGTTTGTCAGGCGTTAAAGGACCAGACAAAAGAAATGTTAAAGGACATGCCTACCCAACAAGCAGAAGAGTTTTCTGACATTCCCAGAGCTCTGTGTTTTGCTGTAGATGCTATAAAAGATTCCATCCAGCAGGCCTCTCGTTTATCACTATTTTTGGTGCACATGAGAAGGCTCTTATGGTTGAAGAACTGGGCGGCGGAGCCCCCATGCAAAAAGCTTCTGGCAGGGTTTCCCTTCCATGGAGGACGACTCTTCGGGGAGGATCTGGATAAATACATTCAGACTATTTCAAGTGGCAAAAGTACCCTTTTACCGGTCAAAAAGACATTCCGGGGTCCTACATTTAAAAGGCAGCTCTTTCCTGTCTCAGGGCCCTCAAATTCCAGGCAGTATCGACGGCCGCCTGCACGATCCAACGTTAACAGTAGATCGCAGGGACAGGCCCCTGGGGGTAAGAGGCCATGGTATCGCAAGCCGACAAAGACAGCCCCTAAGTCTGCCTTATGAAGGGGCGCCCCCACTCTCGCGGGTGGGGGGAAGGCTTTGTTTCTTCTCAGAAGTTTGGGAAGCCAAGATCCCCGACAAATGGGTCCGGGCGTCTGTAACCACAGGCTACAGACTGGAGTTTCTAAAGTGTCCTCCGCCTCATTTTCAAGAGTCAAGGCTACCAAAGGATCCAGCAAGGAAGGCCTCAATGCTGGCAGCTTTGGATCACCTGCTTTGCCAGGACGTAATAATAGAGGTGCCAGCCCAAGAGCAAGGGCTAGGTTTCTATTCCAATCTCTTTGTCATACCAAAGCCCAACGGCGATGTCAGGCCAATCTTGGACCTAAAGAGGTTAAACGGTTACCTAAGGGTTCGTTCCTTCCGGATGGAATCCATCCGGTCAGCAGCCGCCGCGCTTCAGAGGGACGATTTTCTGGCCTCCATAGACATAAAGGATGCTTACCTTCATGTACCAATCTTTCAGTCGCATCAAAGATTTTTACGCTTCGCGGTGGGGCAGCGACACTTCCAATTCAGGGCGCTCCCCTTCGGGCTGGCCACGGCCCCCCGGGTATTCACGAAGATCCTAGCCCCAGTTCTGGCCAATTTAAGGATCCAAGGGGTCACAGTCCTAGCATACTTGGACGACCTTTTAATCATAGATCACTCACGGCCGTGTCTGCAACAGGCAGTAAACCTCACGGTTCGGTACCTCGAAGGATTCGGCTGGGTCCTAAACCGGGGAAAGTCAGCGTTCCAGCCTACAAAGCAGTTGGAATACCTCGGCATGAGGTTAGACACAGAACAGCAAAGGGTGTTCCTGCCCCTTGTAAAGATCGAGGCTATCAAGGGGTTGGTTCAGTTGGTTCTAAGCAAGAAAAAACCAACTATTCGCCTGTGTATGCGATTACTAGGCAAGCTAGTGGCCACGTTCGAGGCAGTACCATACGCTCAGATCCACACTCGCGTCCTACAGGCAGCCATTTTAGCAGCCTGGGGCAAGAGAGCACATGCCTTAGAGTCCCCTTTGACGCTATCATCAAGGGTCCGACAAAGCCTGGCCTGGTGGTTGAACCCTCAGAATCTTCTAAAGGGAAAATCCTTCAGCCCTGTTGTCTGGAAGGTAGTTACCACAGACGCCAGCCTGGCAGGCTGGGGGGCGGTCTTCGAGGGGTTCTCTCGCCAGGGAACTTGGGTGAAAACAGAGAGGCAGCTCCCCATCAATATCTTGGAGATCAGAGCTGCTCGCCTAGCCCTTCTGGCATGGACCTCCAGATTAAAGGGGTTCCCGGTGAGAATCCAGTCAGACAATGCCACAGCGGTGGCATACATAAACCACCAAGGGGGAACCAGGAGTCAGGCCGCTCAGAGGGAGGTGAGCTTGATTTTTCAGTGGGCAGAGGTTCATGTACCCTGCATTTCGGCGATATTCATTCCCGGAGTGGACAACCTGCAGGCAGACTTCTTAAGTCGCCAGAGTCTGTTGCCAGGGGAGTGGTCTCTGCATCCCCAGGTCTTTCAGACAATCTGCCAGAGGTGGGGAATGCCAGACGTAGATATAATGGCATCCAGGTTCAACAAGAAACTAGACAGGTTCGTGTCTCGAGCGAGGGACCCTATGGCCTGCGGAACCGATGCGTTGGTTTGCCCTTGGCATCAATTCAAACTTCTATATGCATTCCCTCCGCTACAGTTACTTCCTCGCCTGTTGCGCAGGATCAGAGTGGAGCACAAGCCGGTCATTCTAGTAGCTCCAGCTTGGCCCCGGAGGACATGGTACTCACTAGTCCTGAAGATGGCAGTGGGAGACCCTTGGACTCTTCCTCTACGACCAGACCTACTCTCACAAGGCCCGATCCTCCACCCTACATTACAACGTCTAAATTTGACGGCCTGGAGGCTGAATCCCTGATTCTCAGGGGTAGAGGTCTGTCTAGGCAGGTAATTCCTACCCTGATTAGGGCTAGAAAGCCGGCCTCCAGGGTGATTTATTACAGGGTGTGGAGGAACTACGTAGGCTGGTGTGAATCCAAAAGATGGAATTCCCGCAAATATACTATTGATAGGGTGTTAAGTTTTCTCCAG